>KZ678411.1:41003-191218 GCA_003019895.1 Coniella lustricola
AACGCACTAGCTTTATTCTAAGAGATAATTAACAATATCTTATAAGAGTACCTCGACGTCTTCGTTATCGCCTACCTCGACGATATCTTGATCTACTTAGAAATATTGGAAGAATATAAGAAACACGTACATACAATCCTTCAGCGACTTTAGGACAATAAGATTCTAGTCAACCTAGAAAAATACGAATGGAACGCACAACAAGTCAATTTCCTCGGGTACACCATCACACCAGGACACATCAAAATACAGAAAGACAAAGTATAGGCAGTTAAGGACTGGCCAGTACCCGCCAACGTTAGGGACGTTAGGGCATTTCTCGGATACGTTAACTTTTACCGATAATTCATTAGAAACTATAGCGGAATAGCAATACCACTTACAGAACTTATACGTAAAGACAGGATCTTTAAATAGATACCAGAAGTATAGAAAGCTTACGATACGCTTAAGATAGCGGTTACGTTAGAACCAATACTTACGGATACAGACCCAACTAAGGAATTTAAGGTCGAAACAGACGCATCATATTACGCACTCGGCGGACAACTCGGTCAACGAGACGACTAAGGAAGACTCCAAATCGTTAGCAACTTCAGCAAGAAACTAAACGGACCAGAACTCAACTATAGAACGCCAGACTAGGAACTTATAGCAATTATTAAGGTATTTAAAGAATAGCAACGATATCTTATCGGAGCAAAGAAATAGATCTTAGTGTTTACGGATTATAAGAATCTGCAAGCATTTATAATAACCAAGCAATTTAATAAGCGGCAGGTTAGATAGTACGAATTTCTATCGCAATTCGACTTTAAGATCATCTACCGCCCAAGCAAAGAAAATCAACGAGCAGACGCTCTCAGCAGACAATCAGAATATTAGGGCAAGGACCCTAAGGATTACCTTAAGCTCTTTAAGGAAGACTTAGAAGGCAATCTTATAATAGAGTTTAAGGAACTTAATACTATAATTAGAATTAGTGGAAGAATACTCGACTTCGCCAATATAACAGAACAAGAATGTAATGATCCTTGCCTGTATCCCTGATACTGGAAGTCTCTGTGAATTGTATGTTAGCAGATGAAGGAGGTATTACCTTTAGTTCACGTGCTGAACAATATTAAGTACGTTTGCTATATATGCCGATTGTCGATGCAATAGATCAAGAGGGATTACCCTATCTATTCTTAAAGAGATTCACTTATCTTAAGAACGATGCTTAGATTTATAACTGAAGACTATAAGGAAACTATCTAAATTAAAGTACTAAACTCCTATCCTTATATCCTTCCGTTATCCCTATAAGTTAACGAGTGGCTTATCCAAGCTTACTGTTGCTTACTAATGCTTACCGATGCTTACTGGCGTTCCGGTAAGCAGCCGTAAGCTATATAGTATCCCTAACCCTGATATTAGGTAATCCGATATAATACTAATATAAGAGATCCTATCGGTCCGTTGAGGTTCCGAGCTCGTGCTATATTATATTAGCCTATTCCTATAACCTATATAATCGTAGGTTATAATATTATCTCCCTTCTAGTGGTCTTTATCCCTAAAGACTTATTCCTTATTCCCTGTAAGTCGTCCTGCCTGATATTCTAACTTTAGGTTATACCTTCCTAATTCGTTATAAGTTTAAGAGTCTTAAAATCGCGCTCTATAGCCGTTACTTCTTAGTCCTTATCTAAAAAGCGTCTTGCTTATCTTAAGCGTTTCTATTATATTAAGACTGCTAGTACCGAGGTTATGCCTTGTACCTTGTGCCTCGAGGAGGGTTCGGTGTATTATATAGTGGAGGGAGTGAAGAGTTGTGCCTAATGTACTAAACGGGGTCGTTCCTGTAATGGAAGTCGTATGCCGGTGTCTTCCTGTAAGTGTTCCTTTTTTTAAGGTAGATTGTTTATCCGCTGACTTCTTATAGTGTTTCGTATTACCGATAAGCTTTCTAGGCTCGATGGTCGAGAGTTGGAGGAGGAAGAGCGGATACTAAGGTGCTAAGCGGAGTTGGCCTAACTTTAAGCGGAGGCTCAGGCTTATCTTAACGAGTCTCTCGCCCGTTTAGCCCGTCTTAAGAAGCAACGTCGGTTTCTTTATAAGAAGGGTGTAAAGTTGGTAAATGCTGGTTTGGAGGAGGAGGAGCGGGAGCGCGTCGCCGAGACCGTTCAGGCTGTTTCGTCCGAGGAGGCGGCGCTCGCTGCCTAAGATCCGTTGTTCGAAGGTACGGATTGGAATGCGCTGTCGGCGCCTAATGCTGCGATTGATTGGTCCGGTTTTGATTTGGAGGGTACCCATATTGGTTCCTCTGGGTCTTGAGTTTCTGGCCTGCTGCTAAGGTGCGTATCTACCTATCTTTATGTATTGTTTGTATGCTGACTTTCGTATTTAGTGATAAGTTCGGGATAGATATTCTTTAGGGGTTCCTATAAGTTTTCCTGATTACCGTATCCTTTCTATTTAATAAGATACTGTTTCCCTCGTCCTCGTTTTCTTAAGTCGAGTATTCGTTTAACTTCGTATTAGTCTTGCTCTGCTTCGATTGTTTTATCGTGTACTAATTCTGCGTTTGCTGGTGCGGGTTCGAGTTTTGAGATGTGGAAGTTGTTGTGTAGCCGTGCGTATAGTAGGGCTAATTCGTAGTTAACTGGTAACGTTTATCGTAAAATTTTATAAGGTCCTAGTTTTTTATAGTTAAGTTTATCGCTAGGCCGCTGGGTTTTAATATTTTTGCGAATAAGGTAGACTTTATCTCCTTTCTATAGGATTAGTCCCTTAATCCTCTTTTTATTTACTTATACTATTATTAACTTCCTAATATCTTCGAGTATTTTCTTTATCTTTTCTCGAATTTCTCTAAGTCTATCTGCCTTTTATATTGCTATTTTAGCGTTTACGCCTGGAATTAGTTCGTAGTATACTATTGGGTTATATCCGTATACTAGGAAGAATAGTAATTATTCCGTAGTACTTATATCTGCGCTGTTATATACGAATTGCGCTATTAGTAACCATTCAACCTAATCGTCTTATTGGTAGTTGATATAGTATCTAAGGTATTATTCTACGATCTGATTCGTTCTTTCCGTTTATCCGTCTGTTTACGGGTGAAATGCAGTGGATATTCGTTATATAGATCCGAGAAGTTTGGTAAGTGATAACCAAAACTTTAATACGAACTTCCGATCTCTATCGGAGATAATTTCCTAAGGTATTCCGTAGTTTGCGATAATATTCCTGATAAATATATACGCGAGTTCTTCTGCGGTACTACTTTCTCTGTATAGTAGGAAGTATACGTACTTGCTCAGTTTATAAACCACTACTAGGATACTATCGTATTATATCTTAGTTAAGGGTTCTCGTAAGATTAGTAGCTTAGTAATAAAGTCTAGACTAATAGATAACTAAATAATCGTAGGTATTAATAGAGGTTATAGTAGTCTATATAGTTTATGCCGTTCTGCCTTATTCTTTTTATAAGAATTGTAGTTGTTAATAATATTTGTAACTTATTGCTTAAGTCCTAGTGGATTCCAATATCTTTAGATCCTTTTATATATTACGCGTATTCCTTAGTGTTTATATGCTAGGGCTAAGTATATTTCTCTAATATAGTCGTCTTACTGTTGTTTCGTTATATTGGTAAAGTCCGATAACTTCCTATTAATTCTGATAGTAGAGTTAAGTTCCTTAAATTCTATTATAAGGTTGCCTTCTAAGTCTTCCTTAAAGAGCTTAAGGTAATCCTTAGGGTCCTTGCCCTGATATTCTGATCGTCTGCTAAGAGCGTTTGCCCGTTGATTTTCCTTGCCTGGGCGATAGATGATCTTAAAGTCGAATTGCGAGAGGAATTCGTACTATCTAACCTGCCGTTTGTTGAATTGCTTGGTTATCGTAAATGCCTGGAGATTCTTATAATCCGTAAATACTAAGATTTATTTCTTTGCTCCGATAAGGTATCGTTGCTATTCTTTGAAAGCCTTAATAATTGCTATAAGTTCCTGGTCTGGCGTTCTATAGTTGAGTTCTGGTCCGTTTAGTTTCTTACTGAAGTTGCTAACGATTTAGAGTCTTCCTTAGTTGTCTCGCTGACCGAGTTATCCGCCGAGTGCGTAATATAATGCGTCTGTTTCGACCTCAAATTCTTTAGTTGGGTCTATATCCGTAAGTATTGGTTCTAACGTAACCGCTATCCTAAGCGTATCGTAAGCTTTCTATACTTCTAGTATCTATTTAAAGACCCTATCTTTACGTATAAGTTCTGTAAGTAGTATTGCTATTCCGCTATAGTTCCTAATAAACTATCGATAGAAGTTAACGTATCCGAGAAATGCCCTAACGTCCCTAACGTTGGCGGGTACTGGCTAGTCCTTGACTGCCTGTACTTTGTCTTTCTGCATTTTGATATGTCCTAGGGTAATAGTATATCCGAGAAAATTGACTTACTATACGTTCCATTCGCATTTTTCTGGGTTAACTAGAATTTTATTATCCTAAAGTCGCTGAAGGATTATATATATATACTTCTTATATTCTTCCAATATCTCCGAGTAGATCAAGATATCGTCGAGGTAAGCGATAACGAAAACGTCGAGGTACTCTCGTAAGATATTATTGATTATCTCTTAGAATAAAGCTAGTGCGTTAGTAAGACCGAATAGTATAATAAGATACTCGTAGTATCCGTATCGTATCCTAAATGCTATTTTCCATTCTTCTCCCTTCTTAATACGTATATAGTAATAGCCCTCCTTTAAGTCGAGTACGGTAAACTATTATACTCCCTTAAGTCTATCTCGAATTTCCTTAGCGAGTGGTAAGGGGTAGCGATTCTTAATAGTAATATCGTTAAGTTATCGATAGTTAACGTATAGTTATAATTTCCCGTTTTTCTTTAGTATAAATATAATTAGATATCCTGCTAGTAAATATAATAGTCGTATATAACCTTTCTATAGGTTTTCGTCGAGGTACTCCCTAAGTACCTTTAATTTATCCTTATCTAGTCCGTAGATAGGAAAGAACTTCGGTTATTCTCCGTCTTTAAGTAGGATCTTATAGTCGTATAGGCTATAGTCCGGCAATCCGTACTCAAATTTGCCTTAGAATAGTCTTATAAACTCTCGGTATTCTTCTGGTATGCCTGAGAGGGTTCGGTACGTATCTTCGTCTGGTATCGTTATTGCCATATATAGAAGATATCGTCGGGCGTATATCCGTATCTCTTAATTCCTACCCTAAGAAGGTCCATCCTAATATCTAATAATTCCCGTTCTATCGTATCCTAATCTGCTATATCCTCTTCTAATCTCCAAGGTATTAACTATTACTAGATCCTTCTCTATAAGCCTTCGGGGGTTATCGTTGCCGTATTTAACCGTTATCTTCTTAGTTCTTCCCGAATTAGAGGTATAAGTAGATTCGTTTAAGTATCCTTTCTCTAGACGTTGCTTAGTAACTAAATCCGATCCTACGCCTTTAATTGCAACTATTCCCTAGGTATCCGCTTTATCCTATAAAATATAGCTATTAGTCTAATCGATTCGAGGATTATACTGTCTTAGCCATAGTATACCTAATATCAACTAATACTGTACGGTATCCGTAATATCGAAGTTTATTATAAAGGTTCTTCCTTAGATCGTAACTAGTAGATAATCAGTCTCTATATCGATAACTCCGTAGTTATAGTTTACTTATTATCCTTCTACGGTATTAAGTAAATAGGGTTCCATCTTCCGGTACCATATAAGTTTCTCCTAATTAACTATATCCGGGTTTACGTAATTACCTTAGGCTCCGCTGTCTAGGAGCGCCTTATATATCTTTCCTTTAATGCTGATATCGATTCGTAGATATGCGTGTGCTGTAGTATCTGTCGCGTAGAGGGACTTTGTCGGTAGTCCTGATCGCTTGATGTCCCTTACAGGCGATCTTGCTCTTTTGGGTGCGCTTTCTGTATATCGCGTACGTTGCGTGCTGCTGACTGGGCGAGTTCTTTGGCCTTAGTTATTCCTTTGGTGCGTATGGCATATTGCCGTTCTCGTTAAAGCTTGATTCTGTACCAATCCCGCGCTTTCTCTAGGGCGTGAATTACGTATTCCGGTGTCTTGCACTGGTACTATTTGCGGTACTTCTCCGTGTATTCCTTAGGGTAATTATCTTTAAGTCCGATATGTATATATGATTTTCCGATATCGAGAGGGGCGTAGTATTTATCGTTACTAACTGTAATTGCGATAATACGGTACTCTGGTCGTCGAACTGGAAACTATTCGTTCTAAGCTTTAAGGCTAAAGTATATTCTATAGTTAAAGTAAATATATAAAAACTATACTAACTGGTAATATTGGTTATAAAGTATATTAATTCGTAGGTCTTTACCTTGTATTGCTATATAGTCGTAGACCGTAACGCTTCTAAAAATATCTCGGAGGGTTATTCCTTCGACGATAAATTCAGCGTTCTATCGGTCCGAGGCGTCTTCTATATCTGCCTCTAAGGTAGTATCTATAGGGGTGTCTTGTCCTGTAGTGGATGCTTATGTGCCATCGTCTCTGAATTCTGGGTATTCTCCTATAATAATTACCTGCTCCTTGGTGAGAGGTCGTGCTGGGAGAATGTCCGGTTCCGAGGAATATTCTGAAATATTGTCCTAGTCTTTCTTATTTCTAGGTTTCTAGGGATACCATCCTAAGCCCTCCTTTGCCGAGAGATGCGTTACGTAATTATCCTAGTAATAGAATATCTAATAAAGGAGTCCGTAAGGGACATCGTCCGACGCTTGCTCTGGAAGGTTATCCTGGCTAGGAGTGGAAATATCCTTTCTTGCTATTATATTAATTTGTCGTAAGGCTTCGCTAGCCTATCGTCCTGGGGGTACTGGTTGGAACTGTCGTCCTTTCTTGGGTTGACGATATTCTCGTGCGAAGTGGCCCTTCTTGCCACAATTGAAACATTCCTTATTGGTGGGGCGTCGTTAGGCTGCATCGAGCTCCATAGGTCCTGAATATATAGTGCCGCTTTGCGCTATAGAGCGATAGTAATAATTATTACTTTTTAAGTGCTAGTATCGTCTTCCTATATTAGGTCTAGGTAAGAACGTAGCAACGTTCTTTCTTCCTTATCGTTCCTACTATCGTTTAAACAGGCGATTATCGATCTTAATAGCCATTGCTATATATTTATAGAAGTCCTCTAATCTATTAGATTTACTAAGTTCGTCCTTAACGTTTTCCTTAAGTCCAGCATAGTATTATACCATAAGTAGTTCGTTATCCCAATTAAGGTAATTAGCGATACGACAGAATTGGGCGGTATATTCTAATACTAACTTAGTTTGCTTAAGTAAGGCGAGTTGCTATTCCGCAGTGCGTTATTCGTCTGGGTCTCCAAAGGTTTCCTTAAGTGCCTTAGAGAAGTTCCGAAACCTCTTAAAGATTTCCTTAGTTTTATTATTCTAGTGTTTATAGGAGTTTTCCTATCTATCCCGAAGCATAGGCTCCTACTAATAGAGTGCGCTACCTTTAAGGCGACTGCCTGCGAAGATAACCTTATCTTCCTCTCTAGGAAATTGGAGACGGTAATAATTAAAGTATACCTTACACTGGGTAATAAAGGATTAGAGTCCTCCTTTAGTGCCTCCGTATAGTCCTGGCTTATCGAGTTTATAGGCCTTCTGCTAAGTAATTAGGCTAAGGCGGAGGATTTCCTGCTTAAGGGCCTTAAGGCTATTATTAAGATACTCGTTTTATATAGTAAGTTCTTCGTTAGTCGAAACCTTAGGCGGAGGGGTCTCGTCGTTGCTGGCGGTTATAGGGGTTGCTGGTCCAGGAGCTATAGCTGCTATACTTAGTATTGCTTAAAGGGTGTATGTGGACCGTTCTGAATAAGAGTTGTGAAAATGTAATGATCCTTGCCTGTATCCCTGATACTGGAAGTCTCTATGAATTGTATATTAGCAGATAAAGGAGGTATTACCTTCAGTTCACGTACTGAATAATATCAAGTACGTTTGCTGTATATGCCGATTATCGATGCAATAGATCAAGAGGGATTACCCCATCTATTCTTAAAGAGATTCACTTATCTTAAGAACGATACTTAGATTCACAACAAAAGACTATAAGGAAACTATCTAAATTAAAGTGCTGAACTCCTATCCTTATATCCTTCCGTTATCCCTATAAGTTAACGAGTAGCTTATCCAAGCTCACTATTACTTACTAATGCTCACCGATGCTTACTGGCGTTCCGGTGAGCAGCCGTGAGCTATATGGTATCCCTAACCCTGATATTAGGTAATCCGATGTAATACTGATATAAGAGATCCTGTCGGTCCGTTGAGGTTCCGAGCTCGTGCCATGTTGTGTTGGCCTGTTCCTGTGACCTGCATAATCGTGGGTCATAACAAAGAAAAAGACGATTATATCAGAGATACGCACTCCGCCAAAGCATACGGACACCAAGGAGTAGCAGCAACCTACGATCGAATCAAGAGGATATAGAATCCTCCAGGACTTAAAAGACGAGTCGAGAACATTATACGAAATTGCGATATATACAAGAAGAACAAAACAGAACGATATAAGCCTTACGGACTACTAAAACCTCTACCAGTACCTACAGCTATTTAGCAATCCATTAGCTTAAACTTTATTACTAAGCTACTACGCTTACGAGAACCCTTAACTACGATATATTACGATAGTATCCTAGTAGTAGTTTATAGACTTAGTAAGTATACTTACTTTTTACCTATTAAAGAGGCTAGTACCGTAACGGACTTAGCATATATATTTCTCAGATATATTATCGGAAACTACGGAATACCTAAAGAAATTATCTTAGATCGAGATACTAAGTTTATATTATATTTCTAGAGCTTACTTATAAAACACCTTAGAGCAAAATAGAAATTATCTACGGTATATTATCCGTAGTTAGACGGATAGACGGAACGAATTAACTAAATTATCGAATAATACCTTCGGCACTATATTAACGAGTAGTAAGATAATTAGGTTAAACTTTTACTAATAGCTCAGTTCGTATATAATAGTATACGAATATCAATAATAAAAGTATTACTATTTAAGGCAGTATATAGTAGAGAACTATCTATATATTACGATACTATTCCAGGCGTAACTGCAGCATCGGTAGAGCAAATAGCGTAAAATATTAAGAAGATTTAAGAAGAAATCCAGTAAGAACTAGTCTTTATATTAGAATAAATAACTAAGTACGCTAATCAGAAAAGAATTAAGGGACCAATCCTCCAGAAGGGAGATAAAGTCTACCTTAAACGCAAAAACATTAAAACTAAGAGACTAAACAATAAACTCGATTATAAGAAACTCGGACTATTTAAAATCAAGATAAAGATTTCAGATCTTAACTACGAACTCGATCTACCTCCAACTATAAAAATACACCTAGTCTTTCATATTTCCCTCTTGGAACCAGCACTAGCAGATATCCCAGTCGAAACATTACTCGAACTAGACGAAAATATTCAAGAACTAGAATACGAAGTTAAAAGAATCGTAGACGAACGACCAGGTGCACGACTAGTCCTAGTAAAATGGAAAAACTACCCAGATAGCGAAAACACTTAGGAACCAATAAGCAATCTAGACAATTGTCAGAACGCACTCGACGAATGGAGAAAAACACACCCGGAAGTTATCACCAAGTCAGTAACCGGCTACGGATACCGCAAACCAGGACCAAAATCAAAGATATAACGAAAGGTGGATACGCACCGTAGCAGAAAGCTAAAAGCTTAAGACCCAATAGGACCAATATAGGTATACTCCAGTACCTAAAAGATCAGGAATTAGAAGAACCCTCTCCACAACTTTCAACTAGGAAATCCGACGGAGATAATAGCGAAACTACCCCGGACTAATTAAAGTTATTCAGCGATATAGAAATAAAACCCTCGGGCAACGGGCCCTTAGGAACGGCTGGCTCTATATTACGACGCTTAGCCTCGGCGGCTAAGCGCTCCCTCTCCAGCTCCTCCGCCTCTATACGATCTAACTCCTTAATCGTATCGAGCCTACAACGAATAGTACGGGCTATTTTATCCGCCTAAATACGACGTTGCTTACATAACCGCAGAATACGAGCATTCGCTTCTATCGCAGCCTCTTCGGCTTTATCTAGCTTAGCTTCCAATAGAGAATATTAACGAGTAATTTTCTATATCTAGGTAGGAGTTAAGCCCTATATATCGTAATTTCCTCGCTTATTACGGATATACTTAGCGTAACGAGAAGAATCCTCTTCGGAAGCTAGACAGGAGATCTTATAATCCTTATAGTAGGAATAAGCAGCTATTTCGGATAAACGATAGAATACTAATAACTAAAGAGAAGAAGACTACTTAGTCTTACGATAACGAGACTTTATAACTCTAGAAGTTATACTAAATTAGGAAGGAAGGATCCAAGTAAGAATATTAGGCAGGACTACTTACGGATTACAAAAACAAGTCTTTAGGGATAAAGACCACTAGAAGGGAGATAATATTATAACCCACGACCTTACAGGTCACAGGAATAGGCCAACGCAATATAGCATAAGATCGGAACCTTAACGGACCGATAGGATTTCTTATATTATTACTAAGGGTTAGGGTTATGCAAGATAGGAAGATAAGGACCGATAGGACCGCTAGCGGTCCTAACGACTATAGGGATGGACCGAAGAAGTCGGCTTCGACTCTAACGGTCCAGAAGATAAACTAACTCGGATATAGGAATAACGGAAGGATATAAGGGTAGGAGTTTAGCACTTCAATTTAGATAGTTTCCTTATAGTCTTTAGTTGTAAATCTAAGCATCGTTCTTAAGATAAGTGAATCTCTTTAAGAATAGATGGGGTAATCCCTCTTGATCTATTGCATCGACAATCGATACAGACAGCAAAACGTACTTGATATTGTTCAGCACGTGAACTGAAGGTAATACCTCCTTCATCTGCTAACATACAATTCACAGAGACTTCCAGTATCAGGGATACAGGCAAGGATCATTACAAGATAGCTATAAAGACGAAGATTATTTAGTCTTACGATAACGAATTTTGTTAATTCTTAAATTTATAGCGAATTAGGAAGGTATAACCTAAAGTTAGAATATTAAGTAGGACGACTTATAGGGAATAAGGAACAAGTCTTTAGGGATAAAGACTACTAGAAGGGAGATAATATTATAACCTACGACCTTGCAGGTTATAGGAATAGGCTAACGCAATATAGCATAAGATCGGAACCTTAACGGACCGATAGGATTTCTTATATTATTACTAAGGGTTAGGGTTATGCAAGATAGGAAGATAAGGACCGATAGGACCGCTAGCGGTCCTAACGACTATAGGGATAGACCGAAGAAGTCGGCTTCGACTCTAACGGTCCAGAAGATAAACTAACTCGGACATAGGAATAACGGAAGGATATAAGGATAGGAGTTTAGCACTTTAATTTAGATAGTTTCCTTATAGTCTTCAGTTGTAAATCTAAGCATCGTTCTTAAGATAAGTAAATCTCTTTAAGAATAGATGGGGTAATCCCTCTTGATCTATTGCATCGACAATCGACACAGACAGCAAAACGTACTTGATATTGTTCAGCACGTGAACTGAAGGTAATACCTCCTTTATCTGCTAACATACAATTCACAGAGACTTCCAGTATCAGGGATACAGGCAAGGATCATTACATATTACTTTAATAATTTTAATAATAAGTAATAGGTAGATTTTATATTATTTATATTATTTTATATACTCTAAATAGCTTTGATAGATTTTATTATATATATATATTATTCTCTTAACCCTTAATAGCCCGGGTTACGGGCTATATATCTTTCTTACTCTCTTTATTCTAACGAACCCGGGTTCCGGGCGAGGGAGAAGAGCCCTAACCCTTACCTCAACCCTACCCTGAGAATGGTCGATTTCCCGCGCTCTGATTGGGTGCAGTATTCGGACCCCCACGAATGCACATGAATGGATGCAAGAAGGAAAAACCCCCCGTTCGTAAACTGCCGCTGTATAAAGCCTTTGCGGATTCAGTATAAGGCCTTTGCGGATTCATTCTGAATCCGCAGAGACAATAGTGGTTAGAGTATATAGATATCAAGGAGTAGCAGTAACCTATAGTCGAATGAAGAAGGGTTAGGGAGGGAGTGGGTATATCCTTAGCAGTCTTCTCCGGGTAGCTGGTAGCCGACTAACATTAGGTATCTGCTAAGCTCAGTACATGCTGACTTAGCCTCAACACCGTGGTAAGCCCTTCGTTCGCCAAGTACGGTTTAGTGCGGAATGCGCGTTGTTCGATGGCTTGCGATTGGTGTTTATGTTTCACAGATGTCCGCGCCACCGGGTAACACGGCACTTAGCTGGTACTATCGCTAAAGTGGATAGCCGCACGGCTTTAATTTGCATGCACAGTGGAGGAAAAAGGCATACTCATACCATAACAGCCTTACACATCTTGGGACCTGCAGAGCCGTAGTGTCGTCTAAAGTGTAAAGAACTATTGTCGAATTCAAGGTTCTAAACATAGACGGCTGCCGCGTTTGATTCTCAATGTGTGCAAAATTATGTCTCCATTAAAAGGAAGTAGCCTCTTTCCCCAATCCACTATGCGTGCTTCAAAAGTGGATCCGGACTCATCCGCGTACAAGCTGTACGCGCAATCCTACGTCGTCATCTGTTGACAGCTGTGCGTTGTCTCAGAATGGAAAGGTGTCGCGTGCTTGCTGTGGATCGACAGATTTTTGTTCTGGCTTATTTCCGTCACACGAAATATACGACATTCCCCTGTCTGCTGTTGTCTTGCATCTTCGATGGAAACCTAATTTCATATGCATTTCCAAACTTTCAACGCCGCGTTTCCAAATCACCATCCAGTCTCAATCGAGTCAAAAATTAGTCTATTCACAGACTAAAGGGCTTGGTCTGCTTTCGGTCCCATTAAATCCATCCGCAAAGCACAAAACATTTCCACAATCAACTCGACACACCCGGCCCGCTCCTAAATCGATTATTGATTGATAATTGAACGACGACAGTTGGACTTGTCACGAAATTGATACTGAGTGCCCGGAGCAGTCCAATCGTGTCAACCTGTGCAACAGGCCTTGCCAACAAAGCTAGTCTCATGCCCTTGCCAAATACTGTGCATTGCCTCGGATAAGCAGGCTCACAAATTCTTGCCTGGATTCAGCAAGCTGGGCATGATGGTGGGTTCACTGGAGCCAGGGGAATGGTCGATGAAGGAGGACACTCGGAGGTCGAGCTCTTGCTTAGCCTCAATCTTGCTGAAATGGCGTATAGTACGTTCTGCTCTGCGTCCAGGCGTGCTTTGGGCATTATTCGTACTGTCAGCTATGGAGCTTATCTGGATCTCGTCATCGAATTCCTCTTGGGAAGCCTTTGGATCAATCGCTACACTGATTCGACCAGATAGCAGCCTCATAGAAGCAACAACAGTCCCTCCAGCAACGACTTTTCTCAAGGACGGCCATCTATCAAGGATATCAAAGGATAACACACATCCTCGACACCCAATCGCTATCAAATCTCATCTAGAGTTCTTGGAAGATAAAGGGAGGTATCTGGAGGCGTGGGTCGCGCGGGGCGAAATTTTGGACGGCTTGGATTTGAGCAAGCATGACCATATTGATGGACTTTGGTCTTGGTAAGCTGGTTCTCTGCATCATTTAGAGACTAGGAATGACCAGTCATGAATTAAAAGGGGTTACTAACCAAGTTTAGGGTGAATGGAAGCGACACACGCCATGCAGCAGCCAAAGCTTTCTTTTCTGAGGATCCTGGAAGGCCAAAGCTATTCTCAGAATCCGACACCGCCGCTAGATATCGTGACAACGATGAATTAAGATACAGCCTTCGAAGTGCTACGGCGGCCTTGGGCAAATATCTCAGAACTATCCATGTTATGTCAACTGACTTTTGGCCAACTGGTCTTCCAAGCTACCAAGACCACGCGGAGCAACTTCGACGAATATCAGAAGGCATGAACATCTCGAAGACCACTGCGTACTCTGGACAAAGCGATGCATTCCATATTGAGACTGGCCTGCTCAGATATGGGCAGATTCCCCAGTGGCTCGATCCGGAGCATGATGATGTGAGACTGGGCGATCGGGCTCGAGTGGTCGAGAGCCAAGCTCCCACTCTTCGCATGCATCATGATTGGAACCTCTTTTCCAATCTCTCAAATGTCGACCAGGATACTCAGCTCCTTCCTGGCGACTTGGATGAAACAACTCTTCTGCAGTACAAGCTGGATGTTCTGCCAACATTCAACAGCGGGGCTATGGAGGCATTCCTAGGTGCTAGTGTCACTGATTTGGCCGATGCCTTCTTCTACAGTAACGATGATTTTTTCTTCGGCTGCAACCTTACCACCGCAGACTTTTCATCCCCACTGTACGGTCCAGTGTACCATATCGATCACAGTCTTCCTCTATTAGCCGAGGAAACTCCTTCAAATGGACTCGGAGAACACGCTAGCCTCTCGTACACTACCTGGCTGCTGGGAGAGCGGTTCGGTCACCGAGACAGATATTACATCAAGCACATCCAAAAGACGCAAATGCGACCTTTGATTATTGAAGCACAGATGATGTGGGGAGATGAGCTTGGAAGGACTGCTCATCAACGCTTTCGAGGCACTGGCAAAACGGTCAACATGCATTTATTGTCGTATAATTTCAACATCGAGAGGCATAGAGAAGCATTACTCTGGTCCTACTTTGTTGCAAGAGTGGACCAAAATGGCGATGGCTGCTATGATGACGAAGAGCTTGAGGAGGCTTGGATCGATCTCGGGTTCGGCATGAGCAAGAACCAGAAGCTTTGGGATCAAGAGCCGGGTGCCGTTCCCTTGCCTTTCCGGGATACAATCCAGGACATTACCGTGCGCAATAATTTGGAGAATGCCCGATTCTCACCACCGCACCAAACCCAGCTGCTGTTTTCTAGCCAAGACGGGTACTCCTTGGTTGAATTCAAGCCGGTAGATCGCAACGCGCCGCCGGCAGACAAGGCATGGCCAAAGTATCAGAAAGACGCAGCCATGCTTGATTGGGAGCTGTGTTGGAACTCTGCTGTCGGCGATCAACCAGTCGAACTGTTCAAGCATATGGCTTTCGAGCAACCGCGCTGTGGAGATTATCTGGTCACTCTGCTTGTGGCTCGAAGCGGCCTCCGAGGTCTTTCAGCGTTTCTCCCAGCCGCAGACACCATGTTTCCTCGAGTTGCAAACCTGGTTGAATGTTCAACGACCACACCTCACTTGCCACTTAATGACCGTTGGCGAGACGCGGACTTCTCCTTGGAAGCTGTGGCAAAGCACACTGGGTGGTCAGGCCAATCTCGTCGCACGTTTGCCATGCAAATTATCCAGCGTTATTCATACTCAGTTGCCTACTCTCCTGAGAGTTTCCAGATGCTGAAAGGGAAAAAGTCAGCAGCAAAATCACTCGGGAAACTTGATAGTGGAGGCGGACGGAATGGATACGCATTCATAGGCGTCAACGATGACATCGTGGGTACTCCCGAAGATGTGGAGTCTACGGTGCAGATGTTTAAGGATTGGATGGAAAAGACTTGGCCAGCAGAAGAGTTCAAGTTGCCGTATGAGCGATTGCCACACATTGAGGACATGAATCAAACAACTGTGGATGGCTAATACTGACTACCACGCAATTTCCAGGCTATGGAGGAATAAGCCATGATTTCTTAAGTTTTATATATACCCTTTGACACGCTCATATGTACAGAATTGAATTACATCGGATTTTGACTTGCCCTCTGAGACGTGCTCAATAATGTCTTGAGCGCTACATCGAATATCTCGATAAATTCGTCCTGCCAAGCGCTGCTGATCTGCTCGATTCGATCAGCGAATCAGACCTATTCAATACCATTGTCTCGCTCACACACAGTCTACCAAATCCATAGACTGAGAGTGCTTGCTATGGAGAATAGCAAGCAATAGCCTGGACTTCCAAGTGAGCTGTAAGCACTCCAGCCAATATCTCACCAAGAAATCAGAACTATGATAAGAAGCATAAAATGTTCTGGGGAAGAAGCCAGGTTCATCCCCTAAGGGATTTGAAGGGTTGCCTCCTTCACTTCAAACAAGCGCCGCAATGACGGAAATCTCGATATTCCTTCAGTATCAAGGTGGACGACATGCAGCATGAGTTCCAGTTCTCCTTTCCAATTAACGAGTGTAACAGGTTTTGTTTTTTTTTTTTAAAAAAAAAATTAAGCCGAAATCGTATTTATTCAGAGCCGGCTACATGACGATGTGCAAAACTACTAATAGAACGTAAGGGTGTGAACAGATATACTGCCTCATACCCCGGTTTGATTTGTGTGACCATGCATTTATTGGCGGTGGCGAGAAGTTCAACAGATGAGTTCAGTCCATCTTGACCGTGTCATGATGAGGAGAGACACCGAGTCCCTGTACTTAAAGCGCTATCGCAGCAAACAACCCCATCACGAGTCCCCAAATAGAAGATTCGAGGTTGAAGGCGGCCCCAGTCGCAACAGTGGGACTAGTTGTGGTTGGTAGTCCAGCGGATGTAGCTGAGAGGCTGGTAGTCCCGGTGGTAGACGTAGTACTGATCGTTTCAGTGCCTATAGATCGTGTCAATGATACCCCGCTTGGCGTAGTCGTTGATGTAGAAGTGGTAGTTGCAGAGTTGTCTGTACTGGCTGTTGTGGTTGTAGATCCATCCGATGTGGCAATGGCTGTAGCACTGCTCGTAGTTGAAGTGGTTGAGTGATCCGGGTGATCGGCTTAGAATAGGAGAACAGTTAATACATTATTCAACCTCGAGTAGGGGTAGCTCTGCTCGATTCGAAGACTTACAGTAGACATAGGTGCCGATAACGCTACATGAGCCACTCTTGCAACAGTTTCCACCGTGGCCACAGGTGTATCCGCTACCACAATAATAGTAATGGTCGCAGCATTCATCTGATGTAGAGATGCAAATATCGCCGCAGTATTGCTCATCAGAGGAACACGATAGTCTCTTGACGGAGAGGCCGTTGAAAAGATTGTAGTCCTCATTAGGAGCTAGTCCAAAAGTGCCTTGAATCAGACAGAGGTAAATGATTGTTGAAAGTTTGAAAGACATTGTTGAAGTCGTGGTGAAAGTGATAACAAAGAGGAGTTTGGTTCGCGGTGCTGGCGTGTCAAGAACTTAATTCGGCTGGATTATGACAACAATTTTTGCGTTTGTCAAAATTGGGTATCGAGTTAATATTTATGTCCATTCGATCACCATTTAAACCAACCTACGTCAACATGAAGGTAAATGCCACTAGCCACACGCTCACAACTCTGGTGGGGAGGGATGCAGCCTGCATTTGCTCATGCTGTCAGTATAATAGACAAATCACTTCCCTATCGCGGATCCATGCATTTGAAAATTCAATTTTCGGCTTGTTCAAGTGTCATCATAGCCAACAAAACAGCTGGACTCTTGACACTGCCGCAACGATTCAGCTGAAACCTACATTTGGCTGTGCCGTGAGATCCGTTGCTTGAGCACTACCTAATGGTCTCGAGAGCCTGATTGTAACACTAGTCTGTGATGAAACGCCGTTTGTGGTCACTACTGGCTTTCAACGGTGACCATCAACGTTACAATATGATTACCAGATCTGATTACAAGGCTATGTTCTGATGATGTTGAACAACAATGACATACCATGCCAATCAGGGTCTTGCGGAAACCCTGTCAAGCTGAATGTATTGTGGCTATGCCTGCAAGCTGTTACCTGCCACATTCACTCTGGGTACGCTTCACCCCCAAAAACCTGCATAGATGAGACCACTTCTCGCGGCTGAGCTTCAGGATGAGTATCCTTAATCAGGCCTAAAAAAACAACATGATTCGCGCATCTTGATAGAATCCACTTCAATGACACGATTTTTACCCTGCGAGACCCATAATCATTCAGGATGTGGGGCTCGGAGCTCGAAGTCTTTTGTTCTTATATCCGATTCATGGGACCCAAATATTAAAGCAAGTCTTTGAAACAAGCTGCTGAGTAACTCATAAACGTTCGAGATGTGCCTTGCTATGGTGCGTGTGAGTATGATGTAGCAAGCTGCATAGGTAGGTAGGAGTTTTCCCTCTACATCATATCTCGAAGCATGGCTTCAGCTGCAGGCCGTAGTGCAAAAAGTCAACCAGTGATCGTGCTAGCACAAAGTGAAAAGGGCAACATGCGCGTTTCGGAACAATAAACAATATCTTAGCGTCTGAGACGGAAGAAGATCAATAGCCGTGAAAGCTTGTCACGGAATGGTCCATGAGAGTAGGTCAAGTGCCAAAGCTTTCCAGGAACAGGAAACTGATATATTATGCTATATACACGTAGCTGCTGCGACAGTGGAACAACTATATTCTGCACAACTATGGTTTAAGCTGTTTAAGCAAAGGCTGTGTCAATCAAGAAACTGACATCGTTGGTGAAGGAAGTGGTGGAATCGAAAATTTGGACACCGCCGTTACTTGCAACATATAGGCCCAGATTGTAGTGTCGGAAGTATCTGTTTAGAGATTATAAGATCAGATTTAGGTCTTGATTTACTCGGAGCACAAGACTGATCATCCACTTACCGAGTTGGGTAGCCCCAAGCCCTGATCGAGTCGCCCTCGCCATTGAGGCCTGTCTGAGGGCAGAATGTGGCATCCTCGGCAAATTGCTTGGTGCCGTCATCCTCGTTGACGAGCAAGACAAAGTTATCGTGTCTCAGATAGTATCCAGGCTGGTCAACGGACTCGAAAGAAAAGCAGATGCCGTCCCACAGACCAGTGGTGACGGTCCAGCTGGCCTGCTCTTTCAGCGTGGTGCTGCTGGATGACGACACGACCTCAATGGAGACAGCAGTGCCATTGTGTGCAACGTAGTAAGTGGTGTAGCCGGGAGTGGTGGCCTGCAGCGAAATCTGAGAACCAGCAGTGAGCGCTGTTCCGCTGGTCAACGACGTAGTAGCATATTTGGCGGCCACAATGTTGGCTTGCACAGCCGTCTCTGTAGCATCGGTCGGGTAGCCAGAGGTAACGGCACCCTCGTAGAATGTGCCCTCAGCGCCTAAAAGCAACACAGTTAGTTCAGTACATGTAATCTTGCCAAAAAATGGCTTCTCGCGTTCAAGTCACAAATAAGCTGGACTAACCATTCGAGTTGTCGCCGCCTGTATCGAGTATAAAAGTCAGCAAGGTACTTAAATATGAAGCAAATCGAAGGAAGGGTCAAGACTTACCAATACCCAAGATGAGGGCACCCTCTTTGCTCATTGGGTTGTAACCTGAAGGTCGGACACCACTGTAGTATGTCGTCAACGCGCCCGATGCAGCATTTCCACCCTTGATGGCCCAGAGGTCGGGCTCGCCCTTGACCACGGCGGTCACGAATCGGTAGGAGATGGACGGGTCAGCCGCATTTTCCCCAGCACTCTCGCCGGAGAAAAGACCGTTTTCGAGATCAGCCATGATCCAAGGGCCACTGCCCGAACCTGTGCCCCAGACGGTCTCCGTGCCAAAGTAGATGGCCTCCATATGACCGGAACCAGTGTCATGGGCACTCGTCTCAGCATTGCCATAGTCGAAGCAGCATCCACTGTTATAGTGAGTCCCGTCCAAGACAGCATACATGCCTTCGGCGGCATCGCCTGTTGCAATGTCGACGGTGGCGTCGTTGCGATAGCCAGTTCCAGGTGAGATGAAAACACCATACGCCTTGGCTCCATTCAGAGTCACCGGTGCGCCAATGGCACTTGCAAGATTGTCGTAGCCATCGACATCAGGGCCGTCAAACCCTCCAGGTGGAGCCTGGGTAAGGTGGTTGGCGTGACCAGACTGGTCGTAAATGACAGTGATGAGGCAAGTGGTTCCGGTGCAGAACGTGTCTTGCGCAGCGGCATTCGCAACTCCACCAGCAGAGACTGGGGCGATTTCCAGGTAGGTTCCGTCTGAAGCACGCTGTACTTGGTAGAGATCGCCGCTGTACGCAGCGTAGAGGGCGCGAGTTGTGCTGTGCGCGGCAACACATGGTGTGCCGCCGGAGGCGTAGAGGTCACAAGGCCCAGTGGCTGAGACCCGCGAAACGGCGGCAACCAAGCCGAGAATGATGGCTCGGGAGAACATCGCTGGGGTCGATTGGATATTCGGCAACAAAGAGACGAACAAGCCTTTCAAGTGTATGGGTCGTATGCCGGAAGCTTCTGCTGCACCGAGGACACAGAATCAAAGCAGAAGCGTGTCATACGGTGTGGTGGTCTTGGTAACCAATCCATCGATATATAGTCCAAAACACCAGCCCCAGGAAGCCCGGTTCGCATCGTGACAGCGAATATAACATCCAATTTGGGCACCACTTGGGCGCAGAGTGGACGCGTCCTCGGTGCTCACGGAAAACGCCTCAAGATTTCCACCAATAACCCCAAGTGCAATGAAGTCGCACCGTTGGCATCGTGGCTGGAGGGTGTGATTGCCAGATTCACTGACATTGTTCTGGGTGCCCAGCGGCCAACGCATCACAGGCGACCTTTGGACAGACTGACAAGCCGAGGTACTTGGCGATGCTGCGCAGACTTACGTGGTAAGAGGCCGAGCCATTGCGACTGGGAAACTTGGAAGCTTGTGTAAAACAGGTGGCACAGTGGGGCTCTTAGCCGCACGAGTCAAAGTCACAGGAAATCGGTGGACTGCCATTGTAAATTTCCCAGAGACTCTCAAATCATCAAGAGACACTTCTCGGTGCATTCCGAATCCCTGCCTCGGCAAGTTTCCCTGTACTGGCGGAACTAGACGCCCCGGGTTCCCAAATGTGGTCCGCATGAGCGCGAGCCTCCAGAAGCCCAGCTGCCACTCCACCATATATACTGTAGTTGTATTTTGTGTTGTGCTCCATCTGATGTGGATAATGGCACAAATTTACGATTGATGAGGCTATCACTGGCGTCCAACTTTTACTACGTGTTTTGGTTCTCTGCGCAACGATCTGTTCACCTGTCATTGGATTCCGAGTCAGCCATCTGCAAGTGTGACCAGGGAATCATATTCTTCCTACCAAAATCGACTCGGTCAAATAAGAGCATTGTACGAGACAAGTATGGCTGAGACGTATGGAGCTCTGGTCGGTAAGTAAAAATAGGTTGCCGCTCATAGTGCAATATGCGAGCACTAGGCTCACATAGCCTGCTGCCATCTGATTTTCTGCCGCACAACGCTACCATGGTTCTGGGAAGGTGATTCTTCAGTGCTAGGTAGATCGCAGGCTCTTGGTTGCAACGTCTCTGCAAGGCACATGTGCAAGTCTAAATGATAGTCATGTGCCGGACCAGCAAAGACACCCTCCCATTGGGGACTGCTGAATCGTGCCTGCAGGAAATACCACGCTTGGGGCAGGATAATGCAAAGGCACGGAAAATCATTGCCACGAGCATCACTTGGACTTGTAGAACGTAGAAGCGCACGAACGACAAGACATCACTCGACGAATCTGGCTTACAGAGTTGGCCTATTCATCGTGATGCACATGCAGGTTACAGTGCACCCTGGCAAACAGACCGGGTGAGCTATATCCTTGTAATACTTACCCCGCAATCTTCCCCGCAAATCTGCCGTGCAGGCTACTGCACGCTGTACGGTGGAGCTAGCCGATCGCATGCTTGGTGTGCTTGGTGTGCTTCTATTTTGTTGTCCCGGGCCTTTCAGCATTAACAATTTCCTGCCCGAGTAAATAATATTGAGACGGCCTCCAGTGATCATCAACGAAGCCACGATGCTCTGTTCCAAGATCTAATCCACCGTCCTGCCACAGCCATACTCAAAATAATGAGGCTTGATTGTGACTTCACACCGGAAAAGCCTTGACAGAGCCCGTTTCTGTTCTTGGTTTCTGACTTCTTTCACCGAGTTATCACTACTATTTCCAAACTCCTCTGCGAATCCTCAAAGCGTTCACTTGGGGTTCGCTGTTCTCCCGCCACTCTTTTCTAGTCCAACACTGCATTTCCACAAAACGGTACTGGTGCCCGGGGCTTAGGAAAGCGCCGGTAAGCCTGTTTGCACCTTGGTTAACTTGGCATCAAGAATTTCGAAGGCGAAGGAGAAAAAAAAAACAGTAGCCGGCACATTTGAACAAATTGTATTTGAAATATCTCTATTTCTCTTGTTTTCATAGAAAAAAAAATATTTGTGTCCCGTTATTCATCCAGGTTACGATCTATGTAGAGGGGAGTCTCTTCTCTCGTCTACCTAGACGCCAAAATGTATTGACACTATCCGTTTATTGGGTCTTTTGCTCATCCTTCAAATGCTTCCGGAAACCAAAAATCTGCAGAACCTCCGTCCAAAAGCTGAGAGGCGGATCAATGAAACTCGCCTCGTACGCTTCGATGATCGGTCGGTCCCAAACAAGGTCAGCCTCCAATGGATGGATGGGTTTTGTCCTTTTTATTATCTTCCAACCAATGAACAAGAGGGGCGCCATGATGAGCATCATGTAATAGGTCAAAAACGAGGTAACACTCCAGGGCATGAAGCTGGAGTAGCCGTAGAAGAAGACAACCAGGGTCTGGAAGATCAGGGCAATCCATGCACCGTAGGGCTGGAAGCGCGCATAGTAGGGGAACTTGGAGCGATCGACACCCTGCGCCACACAGGCCCGGTAGAAGTAGAGGTAGGTGATGGACATGATGATGTAGTCGATAATGCCTCCGGCCGTGATGAGGTTGACCAACCAGGTCAAGACCGTGTTGGAGCTTTTGGAAAGTTGAAGGAAGGAGAGGAAGGGAAAGCACATGACCATGCAAAAGGCATAGATCGGCAGACCACGTCGGTTCGTCTTTGCAAAGACCCGAGGAGCGCGACCCTCCAGGGCCATACCGTACAGATTTCGGGTAGCTGCATAGGTGTATGTGTTACCAGCAGAGAAGATGCTGGTGATCAACAAGGCATTAGTAACGGAAGGCAGGACGCCAATTCCGAGGTTTTTCCTACAAGACAGAGATGGATGATTAGTCGTTGCTCGCAGGCCCAAATAAGTACCATCTTGGACTGATCAACAAAGTAACGTACATTGCAATCACATAAGGCGAGGCGGCGGCAGTACCGCTTCCACTGGTAGTGCCCTCCATGATGCCGGTAAGAGTCGGGTCGTTGTAGGGAATCACAATGCCGACGCACAAAGCACCGAGGACGAAGAATATTCCAAACCGCCAGTACACAGTCTTGAAGGCCGCCTTGATATAGATAGAAGGGCGTTTCGCTTCGGCCGAGACCATGGAAATGTACTCGGGCCCGACGACTGTGAAAGACGCGGACCAGAGGGCGGCGAGGAAGCCTTGAAAGCGGCCGAGACTACCGGTGCCGAGATATTCCCGGAAGGAACCAGGCTCGCTCCAGTATCGAAAACCATAGGCATCATGTTGAGGGTTGCCACCGCACATGGTCACAAGAGTAAAGCTGAACAGCATAAAGATCAAAAGGACCTTACCGCTAGACAGCCAGAACTCGGCTTCACCGTACGCCTTGACAGCAAGCCCGTTCAGGAGACTAGAGTACATGACAGGCAAATTCAGTGTCAAGTTCCTCAACGGCGGGACAGAGAAGCGGGAACAAGGTCGGCCACAGGACGCAACAAACCAGGACCAGGAGGGCTCGTGACAAAGCCTCGTGCCGCAGTTCTGCAGTTCATGAGAGGCCCGGCAAGAGAAGGAGGAGTCTCACGCATAGAGCACAATGCAGGCTGCACAGATTGCGCCGGCAGGGATGTCGTCACTCCAGAAGCTCAACACGGCAGTGAGAGCTGTGATTTCGAAAGGGATACAAAGCGCTTCATAGAAGAAGAAATTCCAGCCGGCAGTGAAGCCAAGGGCATCATCACACCACTTGCCAGCCATTCGGATGAAACCGCCCGTGACAGGATGGAGGGTGGCCATCTCAGCCACCGAGTTATTGACAAGACCGAGAATGCAGCTGTAAAGGGCATATGCCACAAACAGACTACCGGGGCCGCCGTGGTAGAGACCGGAGCCGATGCTGATGAAGAGGGCCGTGCCAATGGAGCCGCCAATGGCAAGCAACTGTATTTGCCGATTGGAAAGTCGACGCTGAAGACCGTCAGCGTTGCCCTTGATGGTCCCGACATGGCCTTCGCCTTCGTGGGTCCCAACACGCTCGATGTCTGTGTCACCGTGGGTGACTTTTTTGGTGTCTTGGACTACCATGCTGGCGATGGTGGGTAGCGGGGCTATGTTCCTTTGGAGATCAGATTTGCCCTAGAGCGGTGGTGGTGGAGGGGCAGGGCGGATGTATTTCGGTAAGGCCCACCATGAACGTCTGGCAGCCCGCGACAAATTAGAAGAAGGGAAAGAAGACGTTGTTGGACAGAGAAAGGCAGCAACGGAGCAGAAGCGGGAGGAGGTGTAGTTTAGTATCCAAAGGTGATCCTGACGGCCAGGATCAGGGTCAAGGCCAGCATTCTACACGCAGGCCCCAGAGGCGAGAGTACATGTGTATCTTGGCGGAGTTGGCTCGATGGGGCTCAGGGCAGTGGTGATGGTGGTTGTACGTGCTGCTGCTGTCCCCTGCCGGAGCCTATCAGCTGCTAAAAAAAAATCCTGCAACGTCCCTCTAGGACCTGCGTAGAGTGATAGCGCCAGGTCCAAGGGCAAGGGCTCTGATTTGGTGAGCCGTCTCCCCCGCCAAAAACGCCATACCGCTAGTCAAAGCCTGGCAAGGCCTGACAGGCTACCCTAGCCCATAGACCGTGGTGGCAAGATCAAGAACAAGAATACAATTTGAGTGGGATGCCTGGCCAGCCTGAGCAGCACACCACATTCATAAAATATGTGGATGTCATAGTACCGCGCAGGGTGTTGTTCAAAGTGTCGCGATATCATAGCTTGGTAGCTTAGCAACGGCAAGACGCAGAAATGCCACAAGAGCCGCCCTGTACTATGCACGGAGTACTGGGGTTCGAGTACGCTGCAGCATTTCAGCGTCCACCTTGGGTTGTCTTCGCTAGAGGCTGTTCAGGAACCTGGAAGCTTGCACAGGGGCCCTGGCCACTACTGGTTTGTGCAGCCGAGGACAGCCCGCAGACGCAGCCAGCATCTTTTGCCAAGGCTGCGACTACGCTGCCTTGGAAAGACCTGCTGATGGCTGAATACTTAGTTACCACTACAGAGTGGTCGGTGTAATTGTGAGGAGTACAAGACCTTGCAATAGCTGCCATCAGTCCAACACCACAACACCGCAACGCCAACAACTACCACCGCTGTTACGATTTGTCTGTAATATTGCAAAAGCAAGGATCCAAGCACCTTTTCCTGATGTTTCCCATGGCGAGCTGGCGTCTTGGAAACTTCAATTCTATTTCCGAGAGCCCCACAACGACCAAAAACCCGAGGGTTTTCAGGTTTCTTACAGTAAGCCGTCTTGCGTAACTACTTCTGCTTAACCTCGATGCAATCAAAACAAGCGCGTTCAAGCGTGATGACGGTGAGAAAATAACCAATGTCTATGAAAGCGTCCGAGAAAACCTGACCCTGAACCACAACACGCGCGTCCTGTGCACAGTTTGACAGCTATGCGGGGCTAACCTACAGCGGCTCCAGGACGGCGTGCTGCGCAATGTGGCCTGGCTGTGTTGGCGGCACGCGGGTCTCGTTGCGCTTCATAGCGTCGTGCTGCCATGGCCCCATCCATGCACAGAAATCGTGGCCAATGGGGCATCGCCAGGGTAGACAAAAGTCCTGGCCGTATAAAGGTCACGGGGCAGCCCATGCCACGGTTCCAGGTATGGCAACCAGTTTGCGGAGAATAGCACCATGGCCAAGCCCACCAGCGGCAGTTGGTTGCCCTGCCTCAACATTGGCTGAGGATGTTTGGTGGCCAACCTTCCTAGGCACCAAGTACTCTGAAGACGAGTGACATGATCAGTAAATACAATTCGGACAGCGCGTCTCGACATCCCGTACACATTTGCCGGCTCGCAGTCTTGATGAATACTTTGGGTGCGGTGCGGCCCTTCTATTCTGTATCACCATGGACATCTATAAAGACATCTCAACCTGCTCTATCGAGAATTCCACCAGTGGCAACCCACCGCCCTAACTTGCACCGTCTACCTCGACACCATGAATGAAGTTGGCAAGACTGGGCTCGCCGCTGCGATGCGATGGAAACAGTCACCTAGATCAAGAAGAAGGAAAGCATGGGACGAGTCCCGACATGATAAAAAAAAAATGATGAGACAAGAGTTCGAGACGACGTCAAGACCTTAATAATTGGCTACTCCGTGCGAAGCACACTCCACGAATCGTCCCCGAGCAGACTGGCGTCCAACGCGCCGACCGGCCCAGAGACCCGCACCTCCTTGGCTTCCGGAACAATGTCCACGCTGATTGTTTGCTTCGCCTCGGACCTCGTTACCACCTCCGCGCTGATCGAACCGCGAGCGATGCCAGCCCTCGGCGCAACGCTACACAGACTGAACCGCATGTCCGCGACCGCTTCTGCACTCATTTCTCGGGACACGACTCGCTTGACATAGTCCGCACTCCTGGACTTGACGCCCAGTATTTCAGTTACAATCTCCCAGAGCGGGGCTGCGCTCCAGCCGTGGCAGTCTGAACGCACCATGCTCTCGCTCTCTGCCCAGGTCGTCATGTTTGATGCAATCATGCGCTCCCAAGGCTTCAGCAACGTGTCCCAGCACTCTTGATACACACCTGCCAGGCTGGCGGCCCGGAAGAGATAGAAACCCTGGGCCAAGCTCGCCTTGACGAGTCCAAACTCTTTGCGCTGTTGTATCGTGCGCCTCAAGAGCGCCTTGGCGTCCTCACCCTGCACACAGCCTGCCAGCACAGCCCAGATTTGACTGTGCTGGCTAAGCTCGCCTGTTGCGCCTGGACCATCGAGAAAGAACCCCGACTGCGCATCGAAACAGTGTTTGCGGACAGCTTGCACAAGTGCATCGCGTCTCTCCAAGTATTCCCGAGCAGTGTCGTATCTCTTCAAAAATACAAAGAGTTCGCTCGCCTTGGCCAGGACGTGCGCGTAAACAAGTGTGTGGTACGTTGCTGATCCAGTTTTGTAGTATGCCGGAGGAACGGCAAACCCAAAGAATCCTCGCTCTGGAGTAGCCCAGCCATCGGCCCAGTCGACAAAAGCCCAGCTGTCCCTGCCAAACATGCCGACGAGGCCTGTCTCGGCGTTGATCCGGCTGTGGAAGTACTCCAACACGTCGTTCGCGGCAGCCACATATGTCCTGACCAGCGCCTCGTCCCCAAAGAATTCCATATGGTCACAGATCATCAACACCCAAAAGAGAGAGAATGTTGGGATGATCGTCGATCGCCCTGGACATGGATAGTGCGTCTGAATCAGGCCATTTCCCAAACGAGATGCGTGAAACTCTTGAATCGCTTTGCGAGGCAACCGGTCGTCTGTCGACAGGACGTAGGTAAACAAGATCATGCTGCGCGTGTCCATCGCAAACTGGTGCTGCTCGTAAAAAGGACAGTCCTCATACGTTTCGTGCATACAGTTGCGTAGAGTGTTGATGCTGATATCCCACAATTTTCGTACCAGCACGTCAGAGGTCTCGATTTTCGTTTGAATGTCCAGAGGGTAATGTGTTGAGCGATATGTCAGGGAAGTCACCTTGACCGGAGCACTGCAGAGACTCGCATCAATGCTAAGGCGAATATATCTGAATGTACGAAACCAAAATGGAGAATAGTGGTTGTCTCCGCGATGCAGATCGTAATTATCAGTGATCCCATATAATTGGCCATTTTCAAAATCGGTTCTGTCACCCTTTCGTCGGCCTTGACCGCCTTCCATTGGAGTCTCGTAACATTCCGAGCATAAAATGCTGGCGCTAGGTGATTTCTCGTCACTATTGTCGCCTTCAAACGTAAACGACATGTCCAGGAAGCCGGTGGTCAGGACATTTGCCTCGATCTCGACCCAGTGCAAGGTGTTGGCGGGGACCACGACTGATGACTCGCCACAGATGAGCTGCTTCCAAATCTCCATCATTGTCGAATCAGAGCATCTGACAATGTTGTCAAATCTCGTTTGTATCTCTGGCAGTGCCGGTATATTTCGTGGGGATAACCCCCATGGATCCAGCATAGGCGACATTTTACGTTGTGGCAAAGCCAAGACTGTTGTTTTCCAGTCACTGTCGTTAAAGTCGGCCGTATGCCAACCGGGCTGTAAGCGAGTGCCGTCGACATTCTCGTTCAGGCTGAGGAACTGTGGTCCAAGCCGGTAGTCCCAGTTCTCGTCAGGTGCTAGAGTTGCCGCTGCGTCAAGAAGGCCTCTCCAGCTAAGATCACTGCTGATGTTCAGGTCCTACTCGTCCGTCAGGATGGAAAAAAGCGCAGCCATGCAAGCAGTCAAGACGACAAGAGACTTACACCAATACGGCAGCTAAGAATGAACCCGGGCAGAGGCGCGCGGATCATACTGAGACACCCATCGTGCGCGTGAGAAAAGCGCAGGATTCTTGCCGCGAGCACGTTGACGCCAGCTTTGAGCAAAGGAGCGATGTTGATGGTATCATAGTACCAACTGTCCAAGTAGCTTTTGGGCGGTCCAAAACTGATGCTCTCGCCGTTCAAGAAGAGTCGGTAACGAGTGTCTGCTGATACGTGGAGCAGAACATCGGCACCAGGCGTCTCGTCGAGGCTGAAGGTCTTGCGAAGATTCACAAATTGCCCTTTGGCAGCTGCGTCGTCAAAGCCTGGAATCCAAATCCACTTGCTCTCGGTTTGTGCGAAGGGGGACTGGTCCATGATGTCCAGTGATATTTCATATGGCCCTGTCGATGTTGCAAGGACTGGCTGATCAGGAATGGTCGCTTTATGACAGAATCATTGGCCAGACTCGACACACATTCATTGTTTCGTGTTGCATCCAAAAGTGCACGAAAGAGCTTCCAGTCCTCGGCCAAGACTGTCCCGAAATCCACACTCTCCTCGTTTTCTTGATGTTGTTCCCTCGCCGTTTGTCACCAAAGCAAACCGTCAGATAGCCCGAGTTCGGAAAAGCCGGCCATGATTTGTGGGGCAATTCCGCACATCCTGGTTGGAAGAGCAATGGGCCGGGCCAGGGTCTATGTCACCAAGTCGTAGCCAAGATTCTCAGCCTCCTCCCTCGCAGACCCCACGATAATAACCCTCGAGACAAATATGGCCATTTCTGGAATCCGGGGAAAGAGGCGCGTGTTCGATTCCCCATGGGGCAAGTAAGGATCGAAACCTAAAGTATGAAACTGCGGAAACGCCCCGTCTTCTTGCAATGGCACGACACTTGCTCCTGACATAACCCCTCGCATGACCACTGCATCCATCTGTCGAGTCCTCCAGCTTGTTCCCTGCCCTCCATTCTGTTCCGAAGGCAACAAGCCCATAGTTCTGGTCATAACGTCCAAAACTGTCTGGTGGTGATATGTTTTGAATTCACCGAGATTGAAAATGCAGAGCTGAGCAAGGCGGAGCAGGTTGAAAAATGCTGACTTTTGAGCACCAACACCTGCGTGTTGGATTTATGAATTGCGAACGGCAGAGCAAATATAGGCTATCACTTCGGATCCGATGATGCGACTTGCCCTTTTAAGAGCAAATCTCAACATCCTCGAAATTTTACTCGCAGCGTGACCGTCGAGATTGACATATTCAGCAAGCCAGGTCGTCTAACGAAACTATGAATGTGAAATTGTGCTAGTCGAAAATAAAATCCGGTCGGTTTATATCTAGTATAAACACATGTCTACCTCCGCCTCTTGATCAGGGTATCGAGCTTGTGAAACAAAGTCATTGCAATAATTCGTCATGGCCAAAACATGGCCAGTTGTAACCAGTCATGGACCAGAAACCAACATAACTAGGGTATCTCTTTTATCGTAGACGTCCTCCTCTTCCGCTCTCATTTAAGCCATCAAGGCGTTTTGGTTGTCAACAGCGGCCAAATCGCCCTCGCTGTTGCGCTTGTTCTCACGCTCACTAGCGCGGCGTTTGGACTTGCCGTTGCTGCCCTCATCGTCAGAAGATGTGAATCCGTATTCGCGGGCCATGGCGCTGATTTCGGAGTCGGAAAGCTTGGGCATCTGCTGCGCAGCGTGCACGTAGTTGATGTGTTCGTCATTGCCCTTGGCAAAGATCAGGTCGATTTCCTCCAGGGTCCGGCCGGAAGTCTCGGGATAGAAGAAGTAGAGGATGGGCAAGAAGATGGCGTTGAGACCCGCAAAGAATCTGTTAATTGGATGCAGTTAGTAATTATGCATAAACGTATGGCATGTTGCAATGTAGCAAATAGTAGTGACCCACGCATAAGTGCCCCAGCCGATGGAAGAGATAAGGACGGGAGTAATCATGACGATCATGAAGTTGAAGATCCAGTTGAACAGCTGTTGAGATTTGTCAGAAATCGTTCGTCTCGAGTATTGTAACAAGCGCAAAGCAGTTCATATTGACTTACAGTCGAAAAAGCATTGGCACGCGCACGAGTCTTGAGGGGGTTGATCTCGGCTGGGTACAGCCAAGGGAGAGGGAGCCAAGTGGCACCGAAAAAGGCAATGTAAGTGAACAGACCCACACCAGCACCCTTCGCGTCTTGCGTAGTACCCGGGATAAGGCAGGCGAAAACCAGAACCATGGAAAGACACTGGCCAACTGTACCAATGAAGAATAGCTTGCGGCGGCCGACTCGCTCAACGACCAGGAACGAGGTCATGGCAAAGACGGCGTAGACAATCATGTTCACACCTCCAAGCAACAGAGCCAGATTGGCGGAAGTGCCAATAGAGTTTTGGAACAGAATGGGAAAGTAGTAGATGACGGCGTTGCAGCCAGACAACTGCTGCATAATCTGACTGCCAGCGCCAAGAAGCATACGGCGGAAGTGCTGAGTCTTGCCGTTGGTGAAGATCTCGCGAATAGGCACGTTGCCACCATCCTGTCCCGAAGCGCGAATAGCATCGAGGATGAAGTTGAGCTGATCCTGGACGTCGTCGTGGTCTCGTGTCTTGTCGTGCAAGGCTGCCAGAACAGTCACCGCTTCGTCCGTTTTGCCATGAGCAAGATACCAGCGAGGCGACTCGGGCAGCCGCAACATCATAACGAGAATAACGATGGCGAAGGCGCACTGGAAGGCAATGGGGAAGCGCCAGCTGAAAGCGTGTGGTCCATAGGTGCATCCATAGTCGATCCAGTAGGCAATCATGGAGCCGACGGCAACGTTGCCTCCTTCAATGCAAATGAGTTTACCACGGTTGTGGGCAGGGCAGCACTCGGCTTGGTACGTCGGCACAGTCGACGTGTTGATACCATTGCCTATTCCAGTGATGAAGCGACCAATGATGAATTGCGCGGTTGCGCCGTAGGCCGGAGGAACGCTGGCAATCTGGATGACAACGCCGATAATCATAATAGTAGCTCCGAGGAAAATTGCCTTGCGGCGTCCAAGACGGTCGCCAAACAGGAAGATAAACAGAGCGCCGAAAAAGCAGCCGACGGCATAGATGGATGTGACGAAACCTTGCCAGGTGCTGTCACCGTCAACCTGAGGAAAGTCTGCCACGAATGAGTCGGAACTAATGATGCCAGCCATCACACCTTGCTATTTAACGTGTTAGTCTTTGTGGTGCTATTTCGCGGCTACACTAAAACGAAAAAGTCACAACTTACGTCAAAACCGAAGAGCAAGAAATCGCAGGTGGCCAGGGCCGTAATGAACTTTTGCAGGGTGTGGCCCGACTTGCTCCAGTACGTTGGGACGCCATGATGGTTGTCCTTGTGCCCCGTGGAAGGAGTAATCTTCGAAAGCGTAGCAACGACCATTGTGTCTGGATATGCGGTCTCATGCGCTGTGGTCCAGGTCCTCGATGGTGAAGGAAACGCGGTGCGCTAGAGAGTGAGCAAGATATTGTGAACACCACAACCTCAACCACTGATTGCACCAGCGATGGAGACATGCTCTTATATATCGATACACCCTCAGCACCCGCAACACTAGATGCCTGCATTTTCCTTGAATGCACGGTAGGCCTGGGTAGGATGAGCAAAGCGAAGGATGTCATCATAGGCGGCTCCCAACTACACAGAGTGTGGGTCTGTTTGTCTGTCGGTCGGATAAATGAAGAAGAGATTTCGCCCCGAACGTCATACCAAGCCCGCTATCGCGGAGTCAGAAAATGGGTCGTGGAGAGCAGGCTGGAGACGGTACTGGGGCAAATGCGGAGTGATAACGCTGATAATAGACCAGTGAGAGCGTGATCGTTGGACTGCAAGGACTGACAAGAGGGAAAAGGGTCTTGCGCTGACCGCCAGGGTCCTGCAACAGAGCAGCAACACTGTGGACCATCCCGCCCATGACCAGAGTCAAGATCCAGGCACGGCTTCGGCTACAAGGAATAGTGTGTGCCGTGTCCGTGTCAGTCGTGCAACCAGTACGGCGCGGCGGCAGTCGGGCCACAGAAAGGCCGGGATGGTGCCCATGTGCGGACCCTGTGTGGGTTATAAACTGCGGACCAAGTGGGTATTTGGACTGTAGATCTCACCGGGGGGTGTGATTGTGGGAAAGGCTTTGCTACGTGCTGGGTACTGCGTCTCCATGGCAGTGGTGATGGTCTGGTGGTGGTGCTGCTCGATGGAGGGTGAGGATACAGCACAGTAATCCGATTACTCGACACGTCGTGCTGTCGTCTTCTTGCTCGGTCCGATTACAACATACAGGCCCGCTATTCCCACTGAATTGATGTCTGGGGAGGAGGGGCTTCTTGGACATGCGAATGACGATCTTGTCGAAATGGCCCGCTTTTGCGTTGGCGAGTTTCCGGCCATGTTGTGCACCAACAAACCACCATATCTTGCACGCGTTCTCGATGTGCGGAGATGGATGGTTGAGGTACCACTATGCGGTGTGCGTTTAGGAAACCACTTCGCTGCAGACATCGGGCAGAGAGGTTCGCGTCGTACAAGACCGCCAACGGACCTGATTCAATTCCAGAGTTTGTGCACAGCATCATGACACCAAGTTGTCGGCACGAAATGCTCAATCAGGGCCCATCGCAGTACCAGATCGCATGTCAGACTTTTTCCCCACGGGTTTAAGAAGGAAAAGAGGAGGCAAAATCGGAGGGAGCAAAAAAAGGTCCTCGCCGTGTCCGAGCAAGCGAGTCAGTACATGTTTTCTGCTTGCAATGAGAAACACAAAACCTTCGGCCCACAGAAAACAATCTGCTTGCCGCCGCTGACGTCGAATCAAAAAGCTTGGTACTTGGATTGCTTGGCTGATGCTGCTTCGGACGGTGCCACACGTGTCTGCTGATGGCCTTGCTGTGAAAATTTCATGGGACCATCCCTGAATGATCTCTTTTGCCTTGTTGTTTCTTTTGGAACATCGACTGTTGAAAGGGCTCAACTATCTTCGATGCGAAATGTTGTTGGTATGCCGTGAGCATCATGATGAATCCACCGACACATGCAGCTGGTGTGAGCCATACACTACACTCACACCTGAACACATGCAGCTCTGCATGTTGCATTCGGCGCATCCAGCAGTGCTCGTGGAAGTGCTCGGATGGCTTGATGAGGCTCTTTGCAGATGTCGAATGCACCTTGCTGGCCAATCGTGCCAAGGAGCCGTTGTTGTTGCTGCTGTGTAGCATCCCGCGGGCCGCCCAACCTGCAAAAACCAACTGCATCTCAGACCTCGTCTGTCGTTCAAGGGTCCCGGAGCCGCAATGGCGTCACTGTGTCACCTTGGCGTGCGTAGGCTGACTTCTTTACCCACTGTGCATCCCACGCTGCTCCACTAAGCCCGCATATCTATCTCAGCCTGCCCTCTCTGATCCTCCCTTGCTCCACCCCGACTCAAACACCAAGCGTTTCTCAGTGCCTGGCTAATGTACTGGAAGGAAATGGATTTGCTCGTCATCGTCGAGCTGGATTTGAACTTTCGAGGATGTTGAGGTTCCAACGGCAGGATTTCGAACGTGGCGGACCGCAAGGCTTTTTGATCGCCTCTCACACCAGCTTCAGTTTATTTGCAGCACTGATGTGTTGGTATGAAGCAGGTGGGTATCTTCTCCCAGAGTGACAGCCAGGATTGAATCCTCAATCTGCTCGGGGGCTTGGTCGGTCAGTTTATCGTGAGACCAAGAGGAAATCCAAGTGGCTTTTGCAGCGCGTAGCTGAACGGCAAGGACTCGATCACACATGGCACCAGATGGAGCAACCTGATGGAGCAACCTGATAGACAGCTGGCACTGGCAGCCCCGGCTAAGACCTCCCAAAACCGTTGGACCCCTAACTTCAATCATTAGGCCAGCGGCTACAGTTTGCAAGCGTCCTGCCTCAACCTCGCCGTGCCATGATTTGTCCATCTTTGTGTTCATATTTGAGGGGTTTGATATGGGTATCGGAGTATTGTTGTATCTGCTGTAAAAGTCGGGAGCTATCCGGTTCAATTAGCCGCCTGACTTTATCAAACATGGCAATCCCTAAAGATTGCCTAAATGGCCGGTCTAAGCTGGGGGCATCAGTTCCCTAAGATTTTGTACGCGTCGTAGTTGCACAGTGTCTCAGGATCCACGAGCTATAGAGTGGCTGCAAGTTAGCCTGTCATATCCAGTATAGTTCACGGTGTAGTCTTTGTTCTAACACACTGCCAGGAGGACTCTCTCCAAGGTACAACAATGCCTCACGTGGAAAGACATTCCACTTGGTGGGTAGGCCACGATATTATCGGCTTGCACTTGCAGTTGGCCAAGTCTACTTTGATTTGAATTCCTGCTTCCTTTAACCTGCAATATACATACTAACACTATCCACACATTTGACCGATATTCTCGGCCTTTGTCCGATGCGGTCTTGACTCCTCAGCCTTATCATGGAGTCTAGTGTAAGGAGAGTAGATCAGAGCAGCTTGGCACGCCAGGATCATCCGGGTCTTCTGGTCGATCTTGCAAAGAATCGGTATATCGCGGCTATTTGAAATAGACAGGAATTCGTTCCACGGGGTCAATGACTCGGAAGGACGACCATGCGCTGCAGGACTAATGCAAAAATTACAATAGAATTTCATGCATTTCCCATTTGATGACCAATATGCTAAACCCCTCATGGCACAAACCCATTTCGAAAGGGTGCTTGACGAAGAAGCAAGCCAAATATGATAAGCCGTAGCTACCAGATCGTAGTATGTGGCGTGAGTTTCCGAAATTATCTAGCAAAGAAAAAGCGGGCAAGCTTTGTACTGATTTCGAGTTCAAGATAAATTTCGGGACCATATTGCTCGAGGTTCGAGACTCGAACAAATATCATATTTGCGTGACGATGCAAGATACTGACGACTAGCATCGTGGCTGGATATCAAGAAGTGTGCAAGTGAAGAAGCACTCACTACTATGCTTCGTGTATAGGGAAAAATCAAGTCAGCTCTCAAGGACTGAAGGGTTCAAATTTATTCATAGTATGGTTTCTCCGATGCTCAAGTGCTGAAAGGAATACTTTCGCCTCCGCGATCGTCATCTGTGATCCGCTCCGCTCACGGTTAAGGTGGTGTAGCAGTACTTGGATTTTCGGAACAACTCAGCCATTTTGACCTCTGAGGTGCGGCTAGCAAAAAACATTCAAGGCTTTTACAGAGCAGATAGCTCGGACCTTCCTAGTGATCATAGTCTGCCAATGGTAAAATATAGAGCACATGACAACGCCTAAACCGGTATCTCATATCCGTGCCCTTGAACTGAACAACACTCAAGGCAGCAACCCGTTGACTGGAATAAATGGCAATGGTACTAAGCACTCGGAATAGTTAGTTTCAGACCGTTTGAGGTCAATCATCGATGTTGGTTCAGGCGTGAATGCCAATGCCCGTCAGATCGTGATCTATATGTTGATCATTCTTAAGCCTTTTCAGCAGCCACGACGGCCGCAGAGTGCAGAGCCCCAAGAAGAACAGAGTAGCTGTTGTTCATTAGATCAGGTGTCTTCAATATATTCCACTGCAAAATCACTTGGTGCACTATCATGAATTCTGATCTGTTCTCACTCAATCACGTCACCTTTTATCTATCATCACAAACATTCAAGTGCCCGGGCTGGGGATCTAAACAGCGACACCTGTTGAAATACCCCCGATAATTCCTCAGTCGCTTAAAGCAGACTATCAGATTATTCCATATCGACGATATTTGCCTCCTTATCATAGTTGTAACACTAGTTACATGCTTCTTGAGTTGGTTCCCAAAAGCTGGCATACGGTACACGACACGGTACAAGAATTGTGATATCATATGCACAGTGATTTTGTGGTGTAGATAACGTGCAAACAACAGTTTGGCATCTAGTGGTAGGAAATACACGCATGGGAAACATTCACCGACGGCGGGATCGCGACAGCTATGTCGTACTATTAATGGCGCGTGTTAGTAAGTCTGGAAAGATATGAGAGTCCTTGCACGCTTGAACAACTCCCTCTGCCCAGTCTAGACGGTATATTGGTCAATAGATACAAAGCCAGTAGAACCGAACTCCAAGGCGTCGCAATTATCACACTGTTCTCGCTCTCTTACGTTTGCTCTCATCAGATCTTGTCGAACGTTGATGCATTCTTCGGCAAGCCGTAATACTCCATATGCTGTGGCGGGATTTTCTATAACCAGTTGCGAGCGTTTACCACAAGTTTTTCCACAGAATCACGGGTGGTGTTCAATTATGACACAACCACCACAACCCGTTCATACACTCGTCACGTTCGTTCTGTAGGGATACCAGTAAAGCTGTCGAAGAGTTCATGATGTTCGTCGTTGCGGTCGAATATACCGGCTTAAGGCAAGACAAGTGTGGTAGTGTCTATATACCCCGAACGAGTAGCTTTCCCAGACTTTTTATCTAGAGGATCTTCGGCGTCCTCACTATGTCTCGGCATGCATGTCGGCATGCGATTGGCAGGATCAACTACTTCGAGACAGGGCTTGGATCGACCACGAGTGTCTGAATTTGTCTCGCTTCACGGCTGCCAATCAGCAACGAGGCTTTGAACGACACGGCCTAGGACCTTGTACTGAGTATCTAGAAGCCTGCTAGTACAAGTGAGTGTTCCGTAGATCTTAGATAGAGGGACATGCGTCGGAGATCGGATCTCTTTAAATGATCATGTCGTGCACACAACTCGGGATTATCTGATTGAGCACATCGGCATGAGATCGTCGGGAAGACATACCACGGTTCCTCTTTGGGGACTGTGTCAGATAACAGCGAGCCAGTTAAGAGCCAGTGCTCTCAGACGCTTATCTCTGGTTGTTCAAAGACTCTGCACAAATTCCGTCTATCCTGGGCGCCCTCTGGTGTCATTGAGTTGACCTACCTCCTCAGGGTTCCTCAGAAGTCAGTGGTTACTGGTAAAATGTTCTTATCTTTCTCCGAGACATATCAGGGAGAGACAGACACATTCCTCATGCAACGGAATAATAACCTTTTTTCCCAGGTGTAACTGACTGACCTCACTGTGGAAGCTCTGTACTGACCTTTTGTTTTGGTGTTGGGCCAGTAAGAAAGCAGCGGGGCTCGTCATTGATTCATGACCATTAAGCAGACTCGTGACAGTTTCTTTATTTAGTCCTAGTCTCGCCCCGACGCCCCTTTCCAAGCGCACGTTCGTACCCGAGAATGATTAATGGGCAGGTGGTACTCTGGTACCTTGGTACTCGTCAACCTGCTCGTATCTTGCAGCGGTGTATCAAGGGGTGTCGTCCAGACTTGATCGCACGTGGTCACAAATGGGAGAGAGCTGAGTTGGTTCTCGGCCGGACTCAGCAGAGCAAATCGAGCCAGGTCTACAGAACAAGTATCTATTAATGGATTGTGGCAGCGGAGGAGGTGACAGGTACCCTCAGCGGCACTTGCGCCTTCCCGCTCAGCATGATCCATTACCCCAGAATTACCCCAGAATTACTCCAATATTACCCCCAGGAAATGGCGTCAAACCGCTTAGTACGTAACATAAATGCCAGGCCGGGACTTGGACCGGGACTTGGACGGCGTTCTGCAGTGCGCAAAAGCACCAAGTTGCAAGAACACGGACGTCTTGGGACCGGACCGGACAAGTAACAAGCTCATTTGTTCAAACGCAGCAGCAGACGGGCGCAGGGTGTGCTGCGTTACGTAAATGGTACATGGTGTCTGCTCGATCACGTTGTTGCAAATGGCGGACTCTCTGGGCCTAGATTTGTTGCACATGATGTGTGTTCGCCGAATGGGTGACGAGGACGCGCATCGAACCAAGGGATGAACCACGGTCTTCCCAAGGGTATAAATTGAGCACCAGCGGCAACTTCGGCCTGATCTGCAGAACACGGTATGGTCGGCCAAGACCAGTAAATCAACGGTTGACATCTGATTCCTTTGTTACAGCAAGAAGCACATATTCTGGTCGCTGGATGACCATTCACCACAAGACACAATGGCACCACTCACAAGCAACTCACCTGTCTCTATTCAAGGGCGCTTCTTTCGTAGAGGCAGCACAAGGGTAAGGAACAGACCTGCTCATAATGATTCAGATTATGGCCTCTGTATGCTGAAGAATGTATTATTTGCAATAGTTCCTGATCAAGGGCGTCGTCTACCGGCTTCACGAGCAAGATGTCCAGGATCCTCTTGTTGACGCTCGGCTGCAAGACCTGGAGCGCGACATTCATCTTTTCAGAGAATTGAGGCTCAATGTGCTCTTCGTTGGTAGGTTTCGATTTGAACAACGGTCTCTAATAAGTACAACAGCGGACTAATTGTGCTATGCGCTTAGACCACATTGATCCGGAGCAAACACACGACAGGGCCATGAAAGCGTTGGCGGATGCCGGAATATATGTGCTCGTGGTGAGTCTTGCCTTCGAAATATATCAAGCAAATCAGGCACTTCGCTGAAGCAAGTGTTGGGAAACTACATGCGACTAATCCTAACCATCTGTTTATTAGAGTTTGCCTACCGCAGCAAGCACCACAGATGGCGCTGGAACCACCACGACGTTCCGCCCGTACAGCACACAGTTACTAGAAGATTGCTTCGCCACGGTAGACTGCATGTCACAGTTTTCCAACACACTCGGCGTCATTGTAGCCAATGGGGCTTTGAGCACAATCTACTCTACATCGGCAGCGCCCATGATCAAAACAGTGATTCGCGACATCAAGAGGTACATGTTCACTGCTGCCAAGACGCTTGATCAGAGGCAACTACCAGGTAAGAGCCAGAGTCTGTCTTCTGTCTCGGGACGAAAAGTACTGACTGTGAATTACCCCATACGCAGTGGGATACAGCGCCTCAAACGGCAGGTTGATCTTGAAGACAACATATGATTACTTTACGGCAGGTCCTGCAGATGAAGCTATTGACTTTTTTTGTGTAAGTTCCTTCCAAACACACCAAAAAGTGTCAGACAGAAAGATTTTTGGAAACTGACCAGAGTTCGAGAACAGTATGCAAACTTTAATTGGTGCGGCAAGTCCACGATGCAGTTGGCCGGCTATGAAGCAGAGGTGAGTAGTTCTGTGTCTATGCATGAACTTTGTGAATAGAACATCAATGCTCATAAGTACGTCCCAACTACAGCTCAAGCAATTCTCAAACACTCGCATTCCGATATTCTTTTCGCAATATGGCTGCAATCTGGGAGCGTGCGGCAAGCGAATCTTCCAAGAGACAACCGCTATCTACTCGCCGGCCATGACGTCCGTGTTCTCTGGCGGCATTGCCTATGAGTTTTACAACTCGAATCAAAACAGAACAGGGCACTGGGGTTACGGCCTTGTGCAGCAAGTGACAACACCGGTCGGCAGAGGCCTGACAATACTAGCAGACTTTATAAGCCTCAAGGCGCGACTTGAGGCTGCTGAAGCAGGCGCTGCAAAATCAGCAGAGAAGGTGGCATTGGACTGTGAGGCACGAGTGCGCAGATCCAAAGAAATTCCTCCACTTTCAAGTCACTGGAAGGCAGGCCATGCCTTGCCGTACAGTTTAGCAGATTGGGCTAGCATTAGAAAAGGTCTCGACGATAAGGCATGGCTGGAGGTGCGGATCGAGGAGGCAGAGGATATCGAACGATTATTAATAGCCAGGCCCAGCGCGGTGCTGGCATGAGGAAGGAGCACTTGAGGCTATGCAAATCTCAGAAGAAAACATACGAAGAGTAGGTTGAAGGTTTAATAAAAGCGATTCCAATTTCAACTTGCGCAGACTAGCTATATGAGGTTCGAATGTATGTATACTGTCCAAAGAGCCGAAGGGGGAAATGCTAGTGTTTGGGGCCTGCTGAACACTGTGCTAATTCCGAGGGGTTTCCACTACAGGGCACAGCGCCTCTGACACAGCCCACGACGAGGAGCCAGCGCCTGTGTAAATTGATCCAGTGTCGTTCTTGCGATTGCCAAGAATCAGGAAGTGAATACTATTGTCGTTATTCCTCAAAACTGTCTGACAGCTTCCCGCAGCTGATCCAGGACTCTTTGAACTTGTCTCTCCCTTCCCGCACTTGACCCACCGTAGCTTTTTGAGGCTCAGCCGCTTGCGATCTCTGTGCTTCCCTACAATGTGAGGCTTGCAGCCAGATTAACACGTCAAAACCCTGATATGATGAAAGAGGCAGGCAATTCCGACAGTAATGCGTATAGGTACCAGATGACCATTAGGCAACTTTATTCTTGCCTTGTTGCTTCTCCTTGACCCCATAGGACAGCGGACGGGCAGGCGCCCCATCACAGAGTGCAAGTAATTCAGCTTCGATTGTGTACTTGTGTCTGTTCGAGAATGTTTGCTCGCCCTCCGGACCAAGTGTGAAGGTTTGCAGGCCCAGCCAGCGTCTGCAGTGACAGGGACAAGAGTCAGAGCTAAGCAATGTAGTCGTGCTCGAACATCTCATGGGCTGCGCACCAATCAGCTTTTGTGTCCAGAACTTTACGTGTATTTATTCCAGAGAAACCATCACTTGGTGGCATTGATGTGAGAACTTTTTCGCGACGATCAAAGCAGTTATGACGCACTTATAGGGTCAAGAAAAGGAACATGGTGTGTTCGAGACTTGGTTGTCGACATGAACTGACTCGACTGCTCTGTGGAAACAAAGGTGCCTGGTCAGTTGGTGCAATGCAGGAGTTGTAGGACGAATCACGGTGGCCGGAAGGAGAGAGCGTGGATCCTGTACACAGATGCCTACCTTGGCTTGCTGCGGCGAGGTCACGAACTCAAGGACCCCCTTGGACTTTCGACGCGATCACCAGTTCAGAGAGAAGCGAATCAGACAGCGGACGCGCCGATTGGGGGAGATCGAAGGTGACTGACTGACTGACGGACGGACTGAGTTGCCTACACAGCCAACGACAGCAGAACAAAGTTGGGGACAGTGAATGGTCACGGCGCTATCGAGAGGCCTTTACGGCGTTCATACTGTACTGCAGGTACAGACTGAACCGCTCCATCGTCCACTGGATCATCCCTTTCATTATTAGTGGGCTAGCAGCGAATGGGCTGGTTGGCTATGCGGAGGCTTCGGGTAGGGCTGGCGGGAACCTGCAGCTTGGTTAAGCGGAATGAACGGCAGCTCAATAGAACCCACCCGTCCAAGAATAGAAAGTGGTGCCAGACGAGCAGACCGTATGTATGTATGTATGTCTGTCTGTCTGTGTAGAGGGACTGGAGTGGTGGTTTGGCAATTTCGTGTACTACTACCACAAACTATTGTTGGATCGTGACATCGATTGATTTCGTTGCCGAATTGGGCGAGAGGCAAGATACGAAGAGCTCAACGATGGTGCTTTTGCAAAAGCATCGCCATAGCGAGATGACAGCACTTGAGCAGAAATTTCAGCAGTTGGCTCACTGCCAATGTCTTCAGGGGCAGACTCAGGGGACCGCACACTGACCCATGCTGACTAGCGACCCCCTGAGCAGCCGCTCCAGGGGCTCTGAGATGAAATACTTGCAAAGATCGGGATGGCGCAGCATGACGAAGGCCCTGCAGCCGGCGCTACGCTGAGGTGATCAGAGCGGCAAGGCGGACAGCGGCACAACAGGCCCTCAGAAGCACCTGGGACAGCACCTGAGCTTGCCCAGCCAACTGAGCAAACCAGGAGCACATCATTCCCTGGATGCCCTATAGCCTCGACTTCTAGCGGCTGTTCTAGCGGTCTTTCACGGCCCCCCTGGCGGGCTTGGCCGCGTGGTCTTTGGACCGCTTGAACTGCGCGGGCCGTTGTTTCGCTCTACGGGCAGGCGGTGGTGTTGGCTGACAATTTCTTGACCGTCTTTGACACAACTTGTCTCTATTTCCCTTCCCAATTGAGACTGGCGAAGACGTCCAAGACAGTGCTGGCGCCATGGCCCTCAACGCACACCGTCGGCCAGGCCAGACTGTACGAGGGCCAGGGAAGCCTCTCGAGTCTCCAGCACGCTCCCTACTGTTTACACCAAATCAATGTTGTTTACAGCATGTGCCCACAATAACAGCAAATGAAGACCCGAGGCGGCTGCCGAGCGTGGACATGTCGCCCCTTTGTGCGCTCCACTTGCAGCCAGTCATTCCGGTTCGAGGGTGCGTGGCCTACCGCAATCAGGAAATACGAGATCGCACACTTGCGAGTGATCAACAAATCCCGGGGGTCTTCTTGCAGGGACCAAGGGCCAGACCCAAGGGTTGATGGGGTGGGGTTAGCTCGCTTTTGACCAAGTGGGCTTGGGACTTTGGGTGGTAGGGCTTGTTGACGTCGAGCTTCACGACCTTTATAAGTGACCGTGCAACCGGCCTCTTTCCACCGACCAGCAGAGAAAAAGGCCCTCTTTCCACGCCCACAGCCTTCGTCACTCTTGAGAAGAACTCGTCCCTGGGTTTCAACCACATTCTTTTTATAGACCTTATAGACTTTTATACTTATTTGCTCTACTATTAATCTTCCCGCCTCAACGACACTCGCTTTTCCAAACCAACACAGGCCTTACGTTCATTTGTTCGACAACCACTGCCGCTTCTTTTGTACACATCTCTCCCTTATACACAACAATAACGCCAACCAAATATACTCATCCAGTCAAAATGGTTTGCGCCAAGAAGAGTGCTTCGGCGATTGCCACTGTGGCTACGGCTGCCACCTCCGTCTACCAGGCCTCGACTGCGACCGGCTCCGGCCCCGTCGCTACCGGCGCCGCTGCTTTGATCGCTTCCAACTCGACCTCGCCCAGCATCAACACGACGTCTGCTGTTGCCACGACCTCTGCTTCTGCCAGCGCTGCCAACACTGGTATCAAGGGCTTCAACTATGCCGCTTTCTTTTTGGACTACACTGCCAAGAAGCAGGCCGACTTTGAATATGAGTTTCAGCGCGCACAGGCTCTGACCAACACAACCGGCTGGAACAGCGCTCGTCTGTACACCATGAGTGAGTACAGGCGCCCTTTTGTGTCTTCATATATCCATACGCAAGCTGTCTCGACATCGCGGCAATCATGTCGGTCATGGCGTGAACAACCAAGGCAGCCCCATGGTAGTTTGCCATGAGAGCGCACCCATGCACCCTCTGCTACGCAGATCCAGGGTTAGGGTTAAGATGCGTTTGATGATCATGTGTATTCTGCCTTTGGGGAATCCGAATATCCCATGTGAGGAATCCATTTTGCTGACCAGATCTCACACAACCTTGCAGTCCAGTACGATACCACAAACACCCCGATCGAGGCGATCCCTGCCGCCATTTCCACCAACACGAGCCTTTTGCTGGGTCTCTGGGTGTCTGGCAGCACCTCGGCCATCACCAATGAGATTGCTGCTCTGAAGTCGGCCATCTCTACCTACGGCACCGAGTTCACCGACCTGGTCCAGGGTATCTCGGTCGGCAGCGAGGATCTGTACCGCGACGCCGAAGGTGACTCCAGCGATCCTGGTGTCGCTGTCGATGACCTCATCGACTACATCTCGCAGGTCCGCACTGCCATTGAGGGCACCAGCCTGGCTGACATTCCCGTCGGCCACGTCGACACCTATGACTCCTTTGAGAACGCCACCAACATCAAGATCATTAATGATATAGATTGGCTTGGGTTCGATGGGTACCCTTACTGGGAGAGTTCCAACGGCAACGCCATTGAGAACGCCCACGAGCTGTTCTACAATGGGCTCAACAAGACCAACGCCATCGCTCAGGGCAAACCTGTGTGGATCACCGAGACTGGCTGGCCTACGGCTGGCGAGAACTTCGGCGAGGCAGTTGCGAGCGCTGCCAACGCCCGCACCTACTGGAAGGAGGTTGCGTGCGAACTTGTTGCTTCTAACATTAACCTTTGGTACTACGATCTGCAGGAATCTCAAAACGGCGAGGCCAACCCCGATTTTGGTATTTTCCCTGCTGGCGATCTCTTCGCTGTACAAGAGAGATTCGATCTGTCTTGCGTAAGTTCTGCGTCTTTATTGTGATATCACTTCTCCACTCGCATCTTCACATTGTATCCCTCCCACCTTTATCACACGACATCAGCTCTTTCAGACTCTGAAAAACGACACCTCGTCACGGGTTACGTGCGATTTGACTGTCTGGAGATTGATTTGCTGACAACGCGAACAGTAAATGCAGCAGTGAGCGTGCCTTGTTTTGATTTTCGAAAAGCGATAGAATTAGACATTAGATGTAGATAGAATGGGCCATTTATTCACCTGGCGTATCTAGAGTGTGGGATGATGTTGCGACGGTCGTCGTTGACAACTCTTTTGCAAAAAGAGAAAATAGATAGGCAAAGCAAAGGAGATTTCTTATCCACGCTCAGTACACCAGTAGGCAGAGGGCTCCGAGATATTTTCAGGCGCAGACTTTTTAGTTGTGTGTGAATATATGTATAACCGCACGCTTTCCGAATCATGCCTGACATGCAAAATGAGATTTTGGCGCGTCTGATTCCTTTGTGCATAGGCGATGCGACTTGTGGGATGTATTGTTGAGTTTGTCGCTTGCATGCCCTCTACCAATGCCAAGTGCGTGACATGTTGACTCGACTGTCAAGCTCTTGAAGCTACTCGGAAGTACGACGGTCACAGCAAGATCAAAGGTTAAGGCAGTGCCTCATCGTCCTGAAATCAACTCTGATATATAACCATGGAGATACTTACTTGGGATACACAATACCTCGAAGAAAGGCTGGCTGGTTATTGGAATAATGGGTGTGGCTTTCATGTTCTTCCAGTGTACCGCTATCACTTGCAAGGAGCAGTCAGTGTTGCCAACAGACTCCTGAAATATCGTCCTAGTTCCCTAGACCTGTACAGAGAGCCGAAGACTCAAATTCAAGGTTAGCATGTGGTTTGGACTTTTGATGTTTGTCTAAATCATTGGACTTGAGTTGTTCAGTCACCAGGTTTGCGTACTACAATGTGTCGTTTGTTCGTAGTGTGAGTTGCGAACAGATTGGTGGGCTGCAGCTACAGGGGAGCGGCGTTTTCCAGGTGCTACCAAAAGCCTAGCATCAATTCGCCAGTCCTCGAGTAGGCATCTGTGCCGGCGAATTTTAGGCTACCCCACACCCCACCATCCACTGATAGCGTGTTGGTAGTTGGTCCCTTACGCCCTTGACGCCCTGGAGCCATCACGAGGAAGCGCTGCTATGACTTCCTTTTGGCTACTCGAACATCCTCCTAGCTATATTCAACCTACATTGACCACACCAATCATTTGAATGACACAATATTTACAAAAGTAAATTTGAGCGTGTCTTGATCTTGGGATTATAAGGAATAATTCTGACATTCAGTCGTACTGGACTTTCTCGGCGACTTACCCTTTGTACCGCCAGTAAACGAAGGCCCAAATGAGTGTGGTGCCAATTACCGAAAGGGGAATAGCCAGATGGAGCAAGATATTGGAGTAGCGACACGAGACGCTGTAGCAGCGCCTTTGGCGAACATTGTCGGGCCTTTTCTCGAAATCAACATTGCAGACACAACCTCCTTTTGCTCCCATTCCTCGCCGCCACAGCTACTCGACAATCTACTTTGTACACCACTTTCCTGTCAATTCCATCAAAGACCTAGTAGATATGGCCGAGGCTAAAGTGTACCGCGCGAGCACCACGGCTCCTGTCAACATCGCCGTCGTCAAGTACTGTGCCCCTCCTTCCTGCCTTGCGAATGAAGCATTGTGTCCATGTGCTGACTGCTTCGTGTCTCTCTTCTAGATACTGGGGCAAACGCGATGCCAAGCTCAATCTTCCCACCAACTCGTCGCTTTCTGTCACCCTTTCGCAAGCCGACTTGCGCACTCTCACGACCGCCTCCTGCAGCAGCTCCTACTCAGCTACCGAGGACTCGCTGATCCTAAACGGTTCGCCTTCCGACATTACTGGCGCACGTACCCAAGCATGCTTCCGCGCTCTTCGATCTCGTCGCTCAGCCCTCGAGGCAGCTGACGCCTCCCTGCCCAAGCTGTCGGCCATGCCGCTCCGCATCGTTTCCGAGAACAACTTCCCAACCGCTGCTGGTCTCGCGTCGTCTGCTGCAGGCTTCGCTGCGCTCGTTCGCGCTGTCGCAAACCTATACGAATTGCCCGACTCGCCAGCCGAGCTCAGCTTGATAGCCCGTCAAGGGTCAGGCTCAGCGTGTCGCAGCTTGTTCGGCGGCTACGTAGCCTGGAGAATGGGCGACAAGGAGGACGGCTCTGACTCTCTTGCCGACCTTGTTGCCGAGGCTTCCCACTGGCCTGAGATGCGCGCACTTATTCTTGTTGCCTCGGCGGCCAAGAAGGGTGTCAGCTCAACCAGCGGCATGCAGCAAACCGTTGCGACATCCGGCCTCTTCAAGCAGCGCATCACCGAGGTTGTGCCCAAGAACATGGAGCTGATGGAGAAGGCCGTCCAGGCCAAGGACTTTGCCTCATTCGCTGAGGTCACGATGCGCGATTCCAACTCGTTCCACGCCACCTGCGCCGACACATACCCGCCAATTTTCTACATGAATGACGTTTCCAGGGCGGCGGTGCGGGCTGTCGAGAAGATCAACGAGGCAGCTGGCCAAACGATAGCCGCATACACATTTGATGCCGGTCCTAACTGCGTGGTGTACTACCTGGAGAAGGATGAGGCGGCTGTGGTGGGTACGTTCTACAAAGTGCTGGGCAGCGAGGTTGGCGGGTGGAAGGAGAGCGCCGCGGCCCATGCCACGGATATCTCGGTGGAGGAGCCGCTCGCAGAGGTGCTCAAGACTGGTGTGTCGCGTGTCATCATGACTGGCGTTGGTGAGGGTCCACAGAAGACCGACGAGTACTTGGTGACGGAAAGTGGCGAGGTGGTGCAGCGGTAATGTTGGATTGGACGCCGAAACTAACGATATAAGGATCTGTGAATCGCTCCATGGGGCGAAGAGCTCGACTGCTCTTATGGCAAAGACAGTGCGGCTGAAGACTTGTGTATAAAAAATAACTGATTTATATATATATATATATCAGCAGTAATAGACTTGGCTTACAAGGGGAATATTGTAGGCATTTACTTCAAGACTCCCGAGGTCACAGTGTTGGCTTTGGATTGATGCATTCCATATTGGCAGGTGATGCTCAGGGTCTTGCTTTCAGGGGCCTGAGCTCCTTGCTAGTGACAAGTGCTGGCAGCCTGGGGTTCCCTGATAGCCCTGACCGGTGCTGCCAGTGCCAGCCGTCTGAGGCTCTAGAGCTTACATGAGGTACCTGGTTACTTCTTGGGTACCCGTGGACGCTGCTTGGCTAACATGCCACAGTGGAAATAACGTCACTCACAACTCCACCACCCACTGAATCTCTTCCACTTACACATCAACACGGCTTTCCAAGTGTCCCCTTGAATACCTCTCACCTCAACTCGTTGGCCTTCCAATTCATCAACACTCTTGACCCATCCACTTGGTAGCCACCCTCGCCTGAACGATGCATGGATCTTGAAGACTGCTCAACTTTCCTCCATCTCTCCTGCCAAGCACAGGACCAGAGTGCACCTGCCTACTTTCCAGGGCCAAAAGCAACCCGTGGTGCTGGTCTGAAAGCGCCACTAGGCTGGACACCATGAGCAAGCTCTACGATATCGACGAGTCGGGCAACGTTCTTGTGACTTATAGCAACTCCGAGAAGAATGGCATGAAGAGCGTGAGTGGCCCTGATCCACGATCTTTGTCTAGAATGCAAGACTGGGACTTGCTAACACCCTTCGCAGGAGAAATCGAAAACTCCTCTGCCCAAGGCGGTCCTGTATGCCTTCCTACCCGCCGGCTTCCCACACACCGTTACCGACGACTATCTGGCCTATCAGACCTTCGACTCCCTCCAGGCTTTTTCCTCGTCCATCACGAACCTACTGGCCAATCGTGCGATCCTGGAGGGTCTTGGTGTCGGCAATGCCTCGCAGACTCCTACCACTGCGCTGCTTCTGCAGATCATCCAGGACACCTTCTCTCGCCTCGCCACCATTATGTTTGCCCACCGCATGGGCCAGGCCATTGAACCGGAATGCAAGTACTACCGCTTCCTCGCTGATATTTTTAACGACTGCAGTCAGTTCCTCGACCTTCTGCTTCCCGCCCTTCCTCTGCTGCCCAAGGTCTCGGTCATGGTATCCGCCTCGATTCTGCGCTCGCTCTGTGGAGTTGCCGCCAACGCGTCCAAGGCCACGCTGAGCGCTCATTTCGCCAAATCAGGCAATCTCGCAGAGCTTAATGCCAAGGAAGCCAGCCAGGAGACCGTCGTCAGCCTTATGGGGATGCTCGCTGGCACCTTGCTGGTCAAATTGGTGGACGGCAAGGCCGCTGTGTGGTGCTGGATGGTAGTCCTCGTTGGTGTTCACCTCTACACCAATTACTGCGGCGTTCGTTGCGTTAAGATGCGTACCCTGAACCGTCAGCGTGCCACCATTGTCTTTCGCGAATGGCTCGAGACAAGCACCATCCTCACGCCCACTGAGGTGGCTCAGCGCGAATCCATTCTCTTCCATAGCCGCGGCAACATGTCGTCCAAGACAGGGGAATACCGCGGTACAGCTGACTTCGGCGGCTACGGCGATGTTATGAATTTCAAGTCGTGGGGCTCACACAGCTACGTTTTTGACACCGAGGATTACTACATGGGAATCTGGCAGTGGGGACCCAATTTTACGATCCGGATCGCCGTCAAAGAAGGCAAGCGGTCTGTCAATGACCCGCTCGTCGCCTGGTTCGACGCAGTCGCCCTCGCCTACAACTTCGATACGGCCGTGCTTCGCGACGGTCTAGGAGGGGCCGGACACTACGAGAACGAGGTCCCCAATGATCACCGCATGGGATCAGGTATAGTAGACCGTGAGACCAAGATGGCCGTCTTCGAGGCGCTCGTGGCCAAAGGCTGGGAGATTGGCAATGCGGCTGTCGAGACACGCTCGCCCGTACGCGTTCGCGTGGGCAGCGCAATCAATGTCAAAGGCAAGTAGGACCTGTGACTTCTATTCATTTTCTCTGTCCTTCTGGCTACTTGCTTGCTCGTCGGCTCTGTTCTCTTTTCCGCTACCAAAATCCGTCTAAAGTTGCAGTGTATTGTCAGTCATGCTAACACGCCTCCAACCGTCAGAGCCCGCAGCCGCAACCGAGAAAGAGGGAGGATCTCTCCTTCACACCCCCCAGGCCACAAAGAAGGATTGAGTGGGTTTGCTTTTAGATCAACGAGACAGTTCTGGCATTTCAGCAAGGAGTTTTCGAGGGGCAACTCGGCGTTCGTGGTGTGTTTGCACGGTGTTACACAAATAAATGCGAAGTGGTCAGCAATACTGTCGCTTGGGGCGTTTGGGAATTACATTGCAATTGTCTTGACAAGGCATTTCTAACAGCATGCTGGGATGATGTCCCACAAATCCTGCGGCAGCGCAAGATACTGAGCCACTCGAGGGCTTTTCTGGCATCGTTGTGGATGTTTGAAGGTTAATGATATTGGTACATGGTCCCATATGATAGAGCCGAGATCCTCAAACAACATGTAAACCAATCATAAACTTTTGCCATCAAACCTTCTCTCGGATACTGACCTTTGTACCCTCCTGCTTTGTTGTTTTTCCTATTGTAGTACACATTTTTTGTCATCTTGCTTTTGTCCAATTTGTTTGGTGTTCGGTGGAAGATGCATCCGGCTTGCAATCTGACATATTGTTGTGCTTTCTCGATCTCGCTGGACAGAAACGTCCAATAAGCCTTCTCGATGTGCCACTTCATACCACTCCTAGGGCTCTCGACGCCCTCGTCTTGATAGCCTCCCAGCTGTTCAATTTCGGCCGGACGTCCAGGTAGAAGCTCGGCCTGCCTGCCTTGTCGTTCTTCCCAGGGTAAAAGTCAATGACATATTCAACCTGGGTGCCGCAACGGTCGATAACCCAGTCGTGCCGGTCGAAGGGCGCGGTGTAGCCGAGGAGAGTGTTGAACCTGGCCTTTGGTGACATCTTGTTTGACAAGCCGGTAAAGGAGTAGAGTCGAGGACCACCAGGACAACTGCAACGTACAAGTCAGCTCAACAAAATCCGCAAACCATTAGCTCAGACACAGCAAGCCGTACCTCGTAGCCTCGTAGGGCTTCTCCCACTGCTTGATTTCCGCCCAAGCCCGCTCATTCACGGCATTATGTATAGGCACAACGGTCTTCATGTCGGCTGCGCGCGTGTCGTGGCCTTTTCGCTTCATAGCGTCAAAGAACATCTTTTCGGAAGGATAGACCCAATTGCCAGTGGAAGGGTCAGCGCCCGTCTCGGTTTCGTGGTTGACGGGACATGCGGCAGATGTGGCACCATCGGCCGTGGACCGCGGAATCGTGGATATGACACGGTCGGTACCAAGGCCGGACTTGAGCTGGCCAGCGTCATGTGGCGATGTCGTTTGCTGGCCGGTTGGCTGATCTGTGGTGGAAGAGGAGGAGCTGCCGAAGAAGGGTATGCGCCAGCCCCATCCTGACGCGGCATTTTGTGTGGGCGCTTTTTCTTGGATTTGTTGTGTTGGCTGTGAATTTATCTTCTGCGGTCTTGATGATGCTGTTGTTGCTGTTGCTGCTGCTGTTGTCACTGCTGCTTGCGCTTCCTGCGCAGCTCTTGCTTGTGCTAGCCACACCTCTCTGCTTTTGTGATCGACTGGGCACTTGTCCGCAGCGTCCGCGCCCGTCGTAACGTCTGCGTCCCGGGTGGCGACCATATTGTTCGTCGCTGTCGAGACTGTCGTCTGGGTTAGGTTGGTTTGGGGGCTCGTCGCTGGCGCTGGCGCTGGCGCTGTCGCTCTCGCAACCGGTGTCGAGTCTTCCACGTCCTCCAAAGCTTTGCGATTCAGGAATAGAGTGTCTAGTAGATCTTGCTGCGACATGTTGTGGGTGCCATGGTAGTCTGATGTGAGATTGTTGCAGGTCGTTGGATTTTTGGGTTTGGACGCGAGTTTTGGGGGGACCCTCTAGAGGTTTCTACGGCAGAGGCGGGCCTAAAATTATTGACCCTGACATAATTGCGGGAACGCGGCTGGCAAAGCGGTAGCCAGGGTACAGGGGCTTGCACTGCTGGAGATCTGGCAAGGTACAGGGTCTTAATCTCCTTCCAGCGGCATCCGCCGGGCTGGAGACAACCTCAGATCAACATCTTCAATAACACCACCAGACGAAAGCTCGGACTTACATGCCTTGACCCGTTGAAACGGCTATACCACGAACGCATTACGCTATGGAGACATCGAAGTCCATTAGGAGGAAGCTTTGCGACGTAACTGGCAATGTTCTTCTCGGCGCCGTCCCTAAAGCAGTTGCATTCAGTATCCTGTAATCAGGATCCATTCGGCCAAAAAGGCTGGAATCGCTCCAAAAGTCGGCACTGGATCAAGAATACTGGAAACCGACCATTGAACGATGTGGATTCCGATGAAGCAGTTGACGCCCTAAAGCCCACTTCCACGACACTTCATCGACCATTCGTTCCACAAGTCAGCTGCAAGTTATGCCCATGCCTGTGATGTTCGACACACATGATTCGGCTGGGCTTTCTGCACGTTTACGACACCTAATATTGTTCTCGGGGCTGAGCACCGATTGGCCTCCTGTCACTAGCTTGGTATCACGTCGGCTCCCCAACATTCAACTAGGTAAGTATATCAGTGGAGGGTACAGAATATACCTCTTCGCATTGCAACAAATGTATGGACCTTGGAGGATCTCATACTAAGATAGCTACGCCAACATTAGTGTCTCTCTTAAGGCTGGCCAGAAAGAAAAAAAAAAAAAAGGAAGCCAAATTATGCAAGTACACAAAGATATTGAGTTCCTGATTGATCAACAGAATGAAATTGCTTGCCCTGTCCAGCTTGTGGAGACCCGTCAAACAAACACGACAGCTTCTTGTCAAGTTGAGGTCAACATGAGCAACGCTTGACCGGGCATCTTCGAATCAGGAGACGTCAACGAAGAGCCTCTTAAGCACCGATACTCTTCTCCAAGTTTTGGCGAGGGGTGTGATCATTTTGAAGATGCCAGAGAAACGTGAGAGTCGTTGGACGCAACGGCGCTTCCCTCATTTCAGAGCAAGCCAGCTCGTCCGCGGCACAGAGAGTAGGTATTTCCACCCCGAAGAATGAAAGCCACGGCCGTCTCGTGATACTACAAGTCATATGTGAGCAGCAAGCCCCAACCAAGTAAGCCCTCTCAAAATCGAGCCAGCCTCACCACACAAGTTTAGAAAGCCTCGGTACTCAGCAGTGGATCGAGGCTCAAACTGGCACCAAGGCGGTCCCGATTCCGGGGTCTGGTCACGCTGGAAGCCCCCAGTATGCAGCCATTGCTCAATCAGGTCAGTCACCCTGGCGGTGGGCAACTGAATGGCGTGCATCGAAGGCCAGATCTCTTCAGAGTCTGATGTATTGACGTCTTGCCTAGAGCAATCACATGGCTACAAGGGCTACGAGCAAGCAGGTCTTCAAACACCATTTGAGTCTCTACCTCCACCATGTACACTTTCTTCCTTTTCTCAAAGAACAGAGCCACCTCCAACAAGAACGCTTAATGCATCGTTGGCGAAAGCCCAGCCAAATACCCTCGGCCCTGGCGAAGCCTCGACACGCACCAAGAATGGAGAAAACCAAAACCATCACGCAACTCACGCCAAAGAATGTGACGTCTGCATGAGAATAGTGGCATAGACATAATACTTTAATGTGTGCAATCTGTCTCTAGTTGACCCTGACTGGGAAAGAGATTTGCGGCATTGGCGGCCCGGGAGACTTAACAAGACGCCACACGAGAAGATTGACTTCCAGGTAGCCATGAAGATTTAGGATGTGCTACCTCCGGTGGACAAGTGTGACTGTGACAAGCTATACAGAGACGACGAGGTCACACCATGGTTTAGTGAGACTGTTAATTCCAGCAACAACGCCAAGGTTTACATCAACTGACTGTGACTTATATTTAGGGGTCAGCAGCCTCAAAGATCTCGGGCCACCAATCTTCCAGGACTAAGGATCTTTGCAAACTTTATGTCGCGCACCCAGTCAAGAAAAAGCGAAGATCTCTGTGTCGAGAATGCCAAATTTCCTGGCCCAGACACCAGAACATCATCTCTGGTGTCATTTGTTGGCCAAAATGGTGCCGGAAAGAGCAATCTCATCAAATTGTTGATCGATCTTGGTCTCAAGGATCCGAAAACTCCTGCCCCTAGCTCTGTGATAGGCTGGACGAGCAGCTGTGTTCCCACAAGCGACGATCTGATCTTTATGTCTGTCCACCAACCGCAGACTCGCAGGAACCAATCCTCTATACGGACTACGAGGGTCTAGAAGGAGGCGAACGCGAACCTCTGGGTGATCTATTGAAAATGGAAAGGCGGACAAAGCTGATATCAAAGCAAATCACTCAAAGGCGGGCGGGTGACATCTGAACGTGAATCCGAATGGACCAGCGGGACGAGCGAGCGAAGTAAAGAGTTTGCCGTGACGAAGCTCTATCCGTGACTTATCTACGCTTTCTCGGATGTCATTGCGTTCATCTCTCGCAATCTAAGGTTCGTAATCACTATATTTCCGATCTCGGCTACTTGGGCATCATGCCTCATTGTGGTCATGTTAGTGCATTTGCTGAACTTGGGGCGTGTAAGGTCATCGAGCATGTGTTTGAACGACTTATCACATGGGCCGCTGCAGCCATCGAGACTTGGTCAAATCAGCCTGTTCTTCCCCATGCCATCATCGTTCCGACTGCCTTGGACGATGCAATAGACGAAACGGTTTCGGATGTGGTAGCGAATATCGAGAGCATCCTCCAAGGCTGTGCCAATACCATTAATCGCAACAAGACGTTCGAGAAGCTCGCCCAAATGTTGGCGGGAATGCAACACACCGATACACAACTTGACAGGTCTGATCCTCTCGTATTATTCCTCGTTGTAGGTAAATCGGTAGTTCTACCGAGTCAAATTCCCAGCACTTCCAATACAGCATCAGATTTGCGCATAACACAAGAAAGACCCAAGATCATGCAGGAGCAGATGGCAAAGCTTCATGGGAGCACTGTGACGGCCTGCACCGCGTCTCGCACTTTATTTACAAAGATATGCTGCTTATCAAGTTTTTTTTCGCCGATATTGCCTCCGCGGGCGGCTTGTTTCACAGCCATACGACCTGTTTTTGTTGTTTCTTTGGACGGGCCGAGATGCAACTATCTTGTGGTCAGTAAGTCCCTTCCAGATCTCCATTCTGTTGAATTTCACACCGTCAGATCCTCGGATCGGACATCTAAACATCTGGCAAACTCATAGGCAAGATTCTGCGTCGCCCAAGGCAACTTTGGCATGAGGTCAAAAGATTGGGCCATCATCTGTTCCAGAAAACGACACACCAAGGCCGCTTCAGCTTGATCGTGTGGCATTCAACAAGAGCAGAATGAAAAGACCAGCAGCCCCTGTCGGTCAAAGCAAATGGACCGCATGATCTGAGATGACCGACTCGAAAGCGACACCTTCTCCTCCAAGATCAAGAACAAGACTGTGCCAACACACATCAACCTGCGCTTTGGCAACCTGACCATGTTCCCTTTCAGCAGGTTCCACAAAGTAGTGTTGCTGAATTCGACTGATGACAAGACGATTCGCAACTCATATGGGTCCATGCTACCATCCTTGCATTATGGTCGCTATATTCGCGCGCCATCTCGGTTCAGTCATGGCTTTCATCGTGTGGTTGTGTGGGAGCCACCAGCCTTAGAGTCACAAAGCAGCATTAAGAAGCTGCGAGAATGCGGCCAAACCAGTTACGTCAATGCCCAGACCGCCGAAGCCTCGCCGCAGGTGCCGGAAGTCTTGCTGAGAAGGAAGCCATTGTCCATCAATCTCGTTTCCAGAACAGGTAGAGTCGGGATGAACACGCGCATCGCTGCGTAGAAAATGTAGGCCTTTGTTCTGGCCGGGACAGGCTCACACTTTTGGCAAGTTGATTGAGGAGGACGACCATTCATCCTTGTGATCAGACAACCCAGAGATTATGGGGTTCTTGCGCCCTATTCCAGACCAGGTCGCGTCTCTAAAGTTTGATGGTGGGTTTATTTACGATCACGTCACCTCTGAAGAGAATAGCATCTATCAGCGACTTGTATCGCTGTTGGGTGACAGCCTTGGGTCACCGCTCGAGCCAGAAGGAGCTCAACCGAGCTTCTTTGCGGCCCCGGAAAAAGGATTCAAGCAGTGGTATCGAATTGCCTGGCGAGTTACAAAATGTTGAGTTGCCGGCTGATGCATATTATAGATATTAGATGGCTGCATGAAAGGCTGTCTATAATACTCTAGGAAAGGAACATGGAATGACACATACACCAAGCACAAGGTCATGGAACCAAAGGCACTCATCACGAGTCCTGTGACTTGAGAGGTCAATTGCCATTTGAAAGCTGGGCCATGGCTCTGATATAGCTTCGGAGCAAGTATTGCGACTCAAGTGAGGTTTTTCACATATGCCATCTCAAGCATAGTTTTGTATTCTGGTAATTGCAAATGATAGGTAATTTTATGTTCCTTTTGATATCCTTGAACGCCTGAATGCGCTTCTCTATACATGCCGCCATGCCGAGTACGGTCGTTGAGCCAGTCCCGCGGGGCATATGAAGGCTTGCGTGATGCGAGTTAAAACCCTCGACAATATCCTTGGATCGCAGAGCAAGCTGTTGGCGGTGTTGTTGAATGGATCGCCTCCGAAAAGTCGCTAAAAACATGATGGCATGGACGGCCGACGCGACGCAAACACCTGGCAGGGACAACTCAGCAAAAAACCGGACTAGCAATTCTCGGCCCTCTGAACTGAGCAGGCTGGGTTTCCTGAGTTGTGTCCCGGCGTTTCTGCTGTTGCTGCAAAAGTTTTGGAGGTTAGGTGTCTCTCGTTTCTCCGCTGTAAAAGTGCAGTCAAGCGAGCCATATTCTTCTTTTTCATTTCCCTCCTTTTCAAGGTAAACCAATCGACTTGACCATCACAATCAAGCAGACATGGAAGCACCGCCGCTCTCAATTGCCTCAATCTCCTCCGCGGACCAGACGCTCCGTCTGAAGCGGGCCGGAAGCTCGTCACGGTCAAAAAAGATGCCCTTGGCTGGAGAAATGGAGGGCAGGGCGGCAGCAGGCGCGCCTCCAATGCCAGAGTCGGCAGAGCGGGTCCAGGTGTTGCGAAGAGGACCGTATTGCTGGGAGCGCTGACGGTATTCGGAGAAGGAAACGTGCGAGGTCTCGCCAAAGTTCTTGGGGAGGGAGTTGGTTGGAGAGGCCGGATGAGGCTGAGGTGTGTGGTCGACAGAGGCTGTGAAAGTAGAGACAACGCAGTCAGTGCGCGGTCCATGAGCTTTGTTGCTGTTGTGAATGAGCAGCAGCCTGCTCATGGCACGGAAGACATACAAGGAATGGTGCGCTTTCCGAGGAAGCGGATAGAGGGGACGCGCTCAGCGTGTGCAGCGGCTTGGCGCAGTGCCCGTGTAGCGAACATTACGACTGTGGTATGTGGTGTGTACGAAGGTGTCTGGAGAGCGTCGAGAGAGACTGGACGTAGAGCTGTCGAACTCGGTCGTCAATATCTACTTTGAGGTGAACGTGTCGTTGCGGGATGGCCCGGAATGATAGGAACAGGACGTCGGCGCTGGCTCTTTGGTTGGGGCGAGAGAGGTGGTCGAGGAAAAGACAGGAGCAAGGAAAAACCAGGCGCGTAAGGCTAAAAAGTTGAGCACGTTGGTGTAGTGGGCGGTAAAGAGAAAGAAAGTGGTGGTGAGGAGGAGGTGGCAGCAAAACGGGCGGGGAGCGAGGGAAGGTTTAAAGTCGGACGCAAGCAGCCAGGCCAAGCAGCCTGGCAGCGTACAGCAGGTGGGCCTGAATTCGAGGATTGAAAATCACAAGCTTGCAGGGGTGGTCTGTGGGATCGGCCTTTTTCCCCAAGGGGCAGGGGGCAGGGTTCTCCAGGCTCTCAGCAGGTGCTAAGCCGCGGTAGGGCATATGCAAACGGGGAGGGGGTGTCACAGGCCACCAGGCCTAACAGGGCATGCTGCAGCTCACACTTACAGCACACTCTCCAGCGGCGGCAGTGGGCTGCCACAGGACATCACACCAGTGGTGTTATTCACCCGAGCTCCGAAAGCCGGAGCCCCCCCGCTAGCCGCTCCCACTGAATTTTCTGTCTCACCCGCCACCAGAACAAAGCTTGCACAGCGCTGCACGAACACGCCATCTCTATCTCACATCGACCCACAGCACTTTGGTTCCCCGCACTGGTTGCTTGGGATTTGAGACTGGGCGTTGGGGTTGGCTGATAAGAGAAAAGGGCTCAGGGAGACGTCATTACATGGTGTAATTGCTACATAGTATATAGCACTGGCTGACAAAGCACGGCGTTTCTCAGCAGCAGCCATTTGTGGATATGGAAATCCAGCACTGTCGCCAACCTCAGGATGCCAAACTCCTTCTCCATGAGATGAAAGCGAGGAAAAGAAGTCAGACGAGTGAGGTTGTTATGGAATCCAGCGTGCCGCCCCCGCTCCATCTCCGGTACCTATTGATATGAAGTATTTCCCGATGCGAACCCGTCAACGGTGGTGCCACTTTCAGCCCTATCATGGCTGCTCGGACATCTGTCGCCCACCCATCACCGCGGTTTGTCAGGACATAATACATGTATCTTTATGTAGGCCCAGAACTATACCACACAAGCCGTCAGTCTGTTGGAATGGATGGCAGAGGGTCACGGCAACAAACAATGTTCGACTTGGCCATCTTGGGCCCCTGAGGCGCTCAGCGTCGTTCCCAGGCCAAGGACGCACAGGACGGTTTCGAACCGAGTCAAGCATCTCGTTTTATGATTATTCTCCTCCAAGAAAAGAACCAGAGAGAGGGCCAGGCCTGCGCTAGTCCCTGAATCCAGCAGCCATACCAAAGAACAAGGTTTAAGCGGCCCCAGGAGAAATGGTCCGTTGCTGGTACCTGCATGCTGCTCCCCCAGATTTTGGGTCCTTTTTGCGGACCCTTTTAAAGCTTTGTATTATTGTTCTGGGCCTTGGGTTTGTCTTGAGTCTCCATCCGTAGGGTAACCGTTCAAATCCATGATGGCTTCATGCTTCTGATTGAGCCTTGAGACATTGTTATGAATGCCGAGGCATCCTACACGGCGGCAGCACTGGCGGATTGACGGCCCAAGGCGCCGTTATCGGCCTAAGTGTACTTGCCCGACTGCATCGAGCCAACCCTACCTGCCCGCTCCCTGCTGAGTCCAGACATGTGACATTACACGGCGCGTCTCCAACCTACTGCACCCAACAATGCGATTCATTAACTGGCAGGCGTTTGCAGCTCAGCGAGCCGTGTATCTCCGAACAGCATCATCTTCGTCCTCGACTGCGAGCATCGCGTCATCACGCTCAAAATCCATTCTCTGCTCCAGCCGATCCGAGGCGCGTGCACACGACAAAAACATGCCCTCCTCGTCCAAGCGCCCCGCAGACGAATCCAACGACCCGTCCATTTCGCCTCCACCTGTCAAAAGAAGGACCCAGGTCCAGAGCAACGTCACAAGTACGCAAAGCCTCGCTCTGTCTCTCCTCGGTCATGCCTCTTTCTTTTGTTGATCTCGGCATGCTGACCTGATTGTCTTCCACTATCAGAATCCACTGTTGCCAGCTTCTTCACTCCCACCTCGCAGAAACCAAAGTCCACCACCAAAGTCGACTGGACCCAGCGCTCTCCTCACCAAGGCCCCGCCACTCTACTTGTGGGGCATTATGGCACCGAAGATGCCTCCTCGAGGAGGACACGAATCGCTGCCTTCGACCTCGACGGGACTCTCATTACCACAGCCTCGGGCAAAAAATTCAGCGATGATCCATCCGATTGGAAGTGGTGGAATCCATCTGTTCCTGCCAGGCTGCGCTCCCTACACGATGACGGCTTCCGCGTTATAATCTTCTCCAACCAGAAAGGAATTACCCTCGAATATAGCTCCAAGAATAAAGGACCCAAGAATCCGAAACGATTGCCCAATTGGAAGCAGAAGGTCACTGCTCTCCTCACCGAGCTCGACATACCCCTCTCTGTCTATGCCGCAACTGCCGATGACGGCTTTCGAAAACCCTGCGCCGGTATGTGGGAAGTGATGTGCCAGGACTACAAGCTGGATGAAAAGAACATTGAAAAAGAAGAAAGTTTCTTCATTGGCGATGCTGGTGGCCGGATCGCAAAGCCTGCATCAGGCAAAGCAAAAGCTGTTGCTAAGGACTTTAGCTGCTCAGATCGGAACTTTGCGCACAATGTTGGCATACGCTTTGAGACGCCTGAAGAGTTCTTTCTGGCGCAAAAACCCAGAGATTTTCTCAGAGACTTTGACCTATCTTCGTATCCACACGATGGCGCCATAAATGACATTGTGTTTGAGAAAAAGTACGACACGGAGCTCGTTGTCTTCTCGGGTCCTCCAGGAGCTGGCAAGTCGACCTTCTTCTGGAGGTACCTACAGCCTTTGGGCTACGTGCGCGTCAATCAGGACGAGCTCAAGACTAGAGACAAATGCGTTAAGGCCGCCAAAGAACATCTCCTACAGGGTCACTCCGTGGCCATTGATAACACTAATCCAGATTCCGACACGCGCAAGATCTGGGTGGATCTCGCAAATACTGTTGGGGAAACTGCAGCATCCAAAGTCACGCCTCGCTGTATTTGGTTCCGCACTCCAATATCTGTGGCAGAGCACAACAACGCGGTCCGGTACAAAAACTCAGCCCTCAATCCCGAAGCACGAGATCTCGTCCCGAAACTAGCATTCAACAGCTTCTCTAGTCGGTTCAGAGAGCCTAATGCTGCCAAGGAAGCATTTGCGGATGTGATTCCGGTCGATTTCGAGTATCGTGGATCGAAAGAAGACTTTCGCATCTGGAGTCGGTATTGGGCATAATGGTCTCAAATGGCCGCCGTTTATTCGCTGTACCCATCTACAGCGAGCGATCCTGAACCGCGTCCTCATACTCTGTCATTATGATATCTTGTAGAGTGACACTGAATCGGCAGGGTCACTTGATTGAAACTGATTCAAGCACTTACATCGAACTCACAGGCTTGACACAAAGGCGCGGTGATTATAATTCGTCGCCTCGCTGGCGGCCTACCATCTCCATCAAACTCAGGCCAGCAGTCCAATGTCCTTCACCACGATATGTTTCCTGTATAATTGCCGCTCTGCGTGGTGAAATCCCCCATCTGCGTTAAATTGTTGATCCGTCCAAGAAGCAACTCCAGCACCCAAAAGGCAGACCCTGGGGCGTATCCCGGAATTTCATGGCTAGCGAGATCAATCACCACATATGTCAGACATCTTTGTGTGTGTGTTGTCCCATAGTAACCTCCACCGGCAGGTAAGCCAACGTTGATGGCAGGAACATAATCGTCAAATAGGTCTTCGTCAATGGACATGACAATCGTTGGGTTGTAGGGAGCAAAGAACTTGTCGGAAAAGGGTGAAGAAGAAAAGCCCTGCGCGCCATTCCACGTCATATTCTGAATGCTGAGTAGGCTCACGTTCATCATAATCAGGAAGTCCAGCGATGCGCTTGCAAGAATAACATTTTGTGTCGCTTCGACGACCTTGGGCAGAACCTCAAGCATCGATGGTTGGCTGTCGTCGAAGGCTGAGCCCAGCAAACTTCATGATTCGCCGCACACCTCGAAATCAATATGTGGGTGTACATTCAAGCCTCCTGGACGTCTGAGCGGTTGAAATAGTTGTTGGTGGTCCCGAGCGAGGGGAAGCCAATAACAGAAAATGGGTACGGACAAGTATCAGACAGATAGTACATTTTGAAACGCGGATTCTTGTACAAGAGCGCTTCATGTATATCATCGGAAAGATAACAATCGTCTTATGTAAGGTTGCCCGTGGTAAAGGACATTGAGTCTGGGAATTTTCCCCTTGGTGGGAACTCGTATGCGAGGTTCAAGAAAGCTCCGAATCTGCAAGAATCGCTGCGCCCATTGGCAGCCTGTACGAACGTGTCATTCAGTGTGAGGAGGCCGTTCCATGCGTTCAACATTGCCACAGAGGGAACTCCGTGATGGATGACATCGGTCGCTATGATGGCGTCGCTCATTATGATGCCTTTAGGGTTGTAATATAAGGTGTCGTTCTGGTCGATGATCTTGCTGCCGATGTATGGCACGTCTGAGTTTGTAAGAAATGTCGGAGAGCCGAGAAATTCCAGTGATCGCCAAAGACTGACTGTCGAAGCACGCTTGTTTCTTCTTTTCCTCCGGACGAAGAGAATGTCAAACAAGGCGAAACCCACAGTATCCAGCAAACGACTCTCCTGCGAGGGACACGTCATAGCTGTACATGTCTAAAACATCGATAAAGTTCTTCCAAAACCCAGCAAAGTCATCATCAAGCACAGTTTCGTTCAATATCGTCAACGATCCATCATTTGTGTTCAAGGACAAAGCTATTCCTAGCGGCTGATCAATCCACACCATATTTGTCAGATTGGTCCACGAGAACGGGATTGGCTGTGGCTCCAACGTGCCCGGTTGCCACAGAGATGGTCCATTCTCTTTAATAAGTCCCAAGAACTTAAATCACGCTTTTCTACATGTACATATGGTATACTCTTCCAGTAACCATTACCTCCTGAGAAACAACAGCAGTATGGGACCCGAATGTTGCTGTCTTGTAAATTAATAAGATGAACCATTCTGATATTGCCTGTAGATTCCATTTCATATTTGCCAATCAATCGTCCTAGTGGCTATTGAGGGCGAGAAATAATGCGGTAAATTCAAGGTATTAATTTAAAAAGCAGTCACCATGCAAGAATAAGGCTCACGAGTCTTTTCAAAATGTCTCAACTTCTTTTCAGTCAATAAGTATTGCATCATGAGTAATGCTACTCTTCCTTTGTTCTCGGTGGTTTGTAAAGAATGCACTCTGAGATTGCTGTTTTTAACTGTCAGGATTTGAATGGTTGGTAAACCGGGGCGCGCACCTGCGATCATGTCTAAAGCACCGGAATGTGGGGTTGAGAGGATAATCTTCAGAAAAGAGTTGACAAATAGTATGTTCTTCCTATGTTTGTCTATATATTGCGTATATACGCTTGTCACAATCGTTCATCGTTATTCCACATCAAGTTATGGCTGGGGTTTGAAATTCTTATGATATTTCCTCGAAAAAATGCACTCATGGCCGTGTTGGTGAGCTCTAGCGGCGGATCTGACGGACGCTTAGAATTCTCAAAGTGTACTTGGATAAATCAATCTGTATGACTCCTCATCCTTGGACCACGCTTCCAATAGGATTCTTCTCGATCTCAGCGCGACCTGCTTCAAGCCGCCTGCCCGTGAGAAGGCCTCTGCAAAACCCAAGTGAAAATCGTCTTAGACCGAGTTTTGATGTCTTCAAGAGCGGCGTGAACACATATATGATCTGGGCTTAAGAAATTATTTTGAAAGATATCCAATTTCGGAAATCATAAAAGCTTTGTGTTCGACAGGAAGGTGGATGGATAACTACCCCTAACTCGAATACTTGATCACAACTTATGGGATCGACTAGGTCCAGAGTCAGATCGATAGTCAGAGTAAAGGAAAGACATCTGTTTTGCTGTCGCTAAGTCCTTGTCGTCGGATGTCGCCAAATGGCCGATTTCACTAAAAGTATGTATATTATGAGGTGTGCAATCCTGCGACTCCCAGTAATCCATCTTGCACGATCCTGGCCCGCAGTAGCGCATCGCACTTCATTGCATCATCACGAGAGCCGCCGTGGATTTATTCAAGCCTACTATTGCTACCTCCCTCGGTGGGCAGGTCCAAATATGAGATCCATCGTATTTAAAGCGAAGATGACTCGAACCCCTCAGACCGAAGATCACCCGCGATATCCTTCAGAGATACCATGATATGTTTGGCCACGAACAACTTGGACTACGATGCTTTATGGAGACTTGAAGCAAGTGCAAGCAGACGTGCACATTCAATTTGCGGGTCAATTTGTGATTTGGACCTTTCAAAGACGAAATATTATATCTGATAAGCACGTCACGGTTGGCGCCATCTGCGTTGCGATCACGTCAATAGTTGCTTCACGACTAATAGGTCGAGAAGCCCGACATCCGGGAATGAAGTGGAACACTGAAACATTCCCGTTACTTGGGATTATGTGGATAGTTGATGAGGGGTATTGGAGATTTCGAAGCCATCAATGCTCAAGCTCAAGAATGGCTTGCTATAAAACCTTTGTGTTGCCTCGAAGGTGTTGAACAAGATCCTGACTACCCAACCAGACACAGCTGTTGTACAACCACAATTTGCTAAAGACAGACACTAATATTGCCCAAGATGCCTCACTTCAACGACATTTCTCAGTATTCCTATGTCCCAGAGACCAAGGAGAACCTGGACTGGGCTGACCGTCAGTATCATCCCAGACTGAAGCCGCAAAATGTTCTTGCAGACTAATATCCAAGTCCGCATCAACAGTTCCCAGCATTGACCTTTCCAAGTATGGCACTGAAGAGGGGAAAAACGAGCTTGCCGCTCAGCTCATTGAAGCCATTCGCACCAAGGGATTCTTCTACGTGATAGGACACGGCATTCCTCAAGAAAGAATCGACCGGCAATATTCTCTGGGCAACGCATTCTACAATTTGCCTGGCGAGGAGAAGCTGAAATACATTGCGGATCTGGAGAACGGTGGTTACACGGGCTACCGGTGAGTTCTTCGCCGTACATATTGGTCAGAGAGTTGACCCAGGACATCGGCGCTAATATCGCCACCCACTTCTTCGCCAGACCCGGAGGCCGTCGTCTACTGGACGGTGGCGTATATGATCGTACAGAAGTTTACAATTTACGGAGTGCGTTAACTCTGTTTCTGTGTTTCCTTGAATTGTACATGAAAGCTAATCGATGCCTATTTGCCACAGCCACTGGGGGTCACATGGACAACCACCCCCTTCCCCAGCTCATCCAGGACAACCTGGAAGAACTTGAGGCTTTTGGCAAGGTATTTAACCCTCTGACCGTGGCGTGGAAGCATCTATTTGTGTGAGTTTTACAAAACTAATCGCCCAGTGATAGGAACTACACGACAAGATTCTGGACCCTTTGTTTGTACTCACTGCTATTGCATTGGAGTTGCCGCACGACTTTTTTACCAAGCTGCACCGCTATGAGTCCAATCATGAAAGCCATCTCCGGTACATGAAGTACAGCAAATTTCCAAAAGAGGAGGCAGACAAGATCACTGATGGTCTCCAGTCGCCTGGCCACACCGAGTTCGTTCATTAATTTTACAATGTGTTTTGGAAGTCAATCATCAAACTGACCTGTCACAAACATTAGTCTCGGAACCTATACTTTACTTTTCCGCCAACCAGTTGCTGCCCTGCAAATCAAGGTAAGACGTGTGCCTGTCCACAATGACAGTGTCGTCGCTAATCTCTTTCTTCGAACAGGATCACAAGACTGGAGCGTGGAAATGGGCGAAGCCCCTCGACGGAAGTTTTACCGTCAACTCATGTGACACATTCAGTTTCTTGACTGGGAACTACATCAAGAGCACGATTCACCGCGTCTCGCTGCCACCAAAGGACCAACGTGATGTCGATCGTCTGGGCCTCCTGTACTTTTCACGACCGCAGAATGACCTTGTCTTGAGCACAGTTGACTCTCCCGTCCTCAAACGAGAGGGCTACACACAGAACGAGTTCGAGCGGGGAGGCCACAAGGTTCCCACCATGGCAGGTGAGTAAAATCTCAATATCATGTCTTGTAGAAGCTACTAACATTGTCAGAATTTACAAAACTCAAACAAACTTGGCAGCAGAAGGGCGTCCGTAGCTACAAAGAAACGGACGGCCAGGAGATCCTGCCTGGTTTCGTCGGTCGGCGTCATAACTGATCCGGCGGAATGATAATGGAACAGAGAACTCGCCTAAGAGGCATAGTATGGTTTTCTCGTGATGATTTAAAGATATTCAAACACGTCTCTTCTCGCTACGACAGGGCGCTGAGTATGTATTGAATACCTAGGTAGCTTAGTCTTGGACCTTTGGGAACAGGGTAGCGAATGATATATGCCGACGTGTAATCACAATCATCTTCATCTTATCGCATACTTTGCATTGACGCGTGGACATCCCGCGTTCCGTCGCACTCTGATCTGTCGACGGTATCTCTATTGCGATCTGCTCATGCCTCGTTGGTGTCGCTGGATCTCTATCGAGACCAGTGCATTGAAGATGTCACCATCCACTTCAACCACAAACGGTCGCGGCAGCAACGACCATTTAGCCTCTGGCTACATCAAATCAGTCCCTGAGACGCTCAAAGCCTGGTCAAAGTGCTGTGCTGTGCTCATTGACGATCCTTCGCACCCCGCCATCGCCGTTGCCAAAACCATAAGTGAATCGTCAAAGATCGAAGCCGACCTTTTCGTCTCTAGAAAGAATAATGCCGACCACTACATGTCATTCTCTTCTATATTTCCGCTCCCAGCCGACCAGAACAAACTCGGGCGCTCAAGTTTGGTATCCGACGCAAGTGTAAGTTGAGCTCGCTGAAACCTAACAACACGAAACTGACAAGGACGCCTCAAACGAGTACGGCGTGAGACGCCTCCTCCCAGCCGAACATCATTGATTGATGGCCAAGTTTCCTCGCGGATGTCTCGAAATATCGCTTTGAGACACACCTCTACATCTACTGGCGCGCTTCCCTGATGCGCGCGAGATAAAAAAGACCAGAGGTATGGTCATGGTCTCGGTCCGTCTTCGTGGTGGATTTGGGTTAAAGGTCAATGCTTTGTTGTGCCCTATTTTAAACCTAGCGGCCCTGAGATGGAGAGCTGGATCAACAATAATGAGCCTAGTCCAGGGGGTTACATCCTCACTGATATGCTTGAGAAACGAGATTTCTATTTCCTGGTCGACTATCCAGCTGAAGCCGTCGCAGAAGGTTGGAGTGCTCTCCGGGTCAACCATCAGATGCAGTTTCCTGATGGATTGGAGCAGAGCTTTGATTTGAAGTTAAGCATCTCAAGAACCTACTCGCTAAATCCAATGAGTCAGAGAGCCTTCTGCTCGAGCCAAAAGGAAGTAAATGTCTTTACTTCTCATCTTCAGGACAATGGCATCTTGAACTGACAACGGGGCTCAAAGATTTGATGACAGTAACTCCCACTCCACTGTTCTCTTGCAAGTGTACTTCCGAGATACAATGTGGATCGACAACGTCGCAGCAGCGATATGGAAACGAAGCTCTCCGCGTACTTCATACTAGTTCAGGAATGCCATCTCAACGATTTCAAGCTATTTTATGCTATTGTACCCCAAATTTGGCAATTCAAAAGGAGTTTCTCCTCTCGCTGGCGCCCCCTCGTCAACATCATGCCATTTCAATCACATCGTTTCGAGACTGCAGATGATCATGAGCTTCGTGCCGACTGGTATGATTTACATGTCAAAATTGTCTTAGTACTCAAAAGCTGAGGATCCTTCCTTCTCTCTCAGTGATTCTATCATCATTTCTTACACTCTTTTCCACCAAGACCACCAATGTGCGCCGGCTCCGCCCAGATGACAACCCCAGCATACTCAGGATGCGTGCATCCATTGACGCGCCCGAAGATCTCACTACACTGCAGGTAGTGGCCATGAGAGCCCGTACAGTACGAACGAGTTGAGTAGTCTTCATCTTCACTTAATTGGTGATGCCAAGATCTCATCACTTTAATCCCTCCAGATGACTGGCTGGCTAGTGTGCCGGCTCACGATATACTCGCGTATGTCTTAAGGCATGTAGGACAGGTTGATATCAATCATTCATATACAAGTTCCCTTTAGCTACGGATCCAGCAGCGACGTTACTCTGCCATGAATCTCTGTCGATAGAGCTCTGGAGGCCTGCGTAAAGAGGAGTGGTCCCAGTCTCCGGTCGCCTCCTGCAGGTCGCCTGTGGGCCCTCTTTATTGGTTGTCAAGGCTCAGAATTGAGCTTAGACGAGAACAATATGCTGAAGAGAAGCCCAGATCTGGCCAATTTCGCTTCAGATTCTGTTCTTGACTTTCTTAGATATAGGGAGTGTATCCATTTTGCCTCTTTGTGCTTGTTCCTTACTTTGCTAATCTCGAGGGTTATGAGACAAATGCGCGAGAAGCCTCAGGATGCGTGTCTGAAAAGCATGCGACCGCCGTCCATAGTTGACTCTTTCCAAGACCAGGGCTATGAGGGAGGCGTGGCAGTGAGCATTAATGAGAACCGCTTATCCGACCCCTGGCCCTGAATTCACTATAGATGAAACCCGTCTTGCTGTGGTGATGTCCCGCAATAGATGCAGACTCGTTATTGTGGGAGACATCCCTGTGACTGGAGAAGATTCTGAACCGAAGATTAACCATTAGGGGAAGGGCAAAGGTAATGACGGGAAACTCCATGTCGTGGGCTTCAACGGGAGATTATACCGGTCAAGGGAATTGCGTTACGGGCACTTGATGGTCGTTTTCGCAACTCGGACCGGGTCATTCCAGTCAAGGCTACCAAGAAATTTGGCTCGAATAGCGAAGGCAAACAATGCATGCGTCACTCAAAGCCCAGGTTGTTGATTGCCGCACGTATCCTCAAGGATGGTTTTTGGGATCGTGTGGCGCAGTCCTGCTATGTCATATCAAGTGAAGTATACCATTGGCTCTTTGGGTCTCACAAATTATCCAACAGCGTGCTTGAACAGTTGTCTAGCTACGTGGGGGACGAAATATTGAACTGTAATAACGGTAATTTTCTTTGTACCATCAGTTCTGCCCGAATCAGATGAGAGTTCGTGGTCATTAACTTCGTGTGCTGGGGTCGAGCCTAGACCAGTACATTGAAAGTACTGTGTGCCTTCTTTTCTATGACCTGGGTGTATACAGAAACCAGAACAGCACGTCGTCAAGGATAATCTTGAAGCATAATTTGGCATGCAACATTGGCGCAAAGAAGTCCGTTCAGTATTCTATTCACCCATTATTGTAGAGAATTTTTATAGACGGTAGACCAGGTGTAAATCGCTAAAGGTGGGACTCGATATCATTGCGACCTAGTCACTGGAGGGTGAAAATGATGATTGTCACGTGGGCCGCACGTGGGATATTCTCAACTTGGACAGACTGCTTCCAGCTGCCGCTTTTGTGTTAGCGCTAGCCGCTTTGACGCCTACTGGACCTCCGGCGGCACTTGAATGTGATCAATCATGTACTATAGTAGAAGGGGTCTTGTCAACCTTGTGGATCCTGTTGGGTGATTGAATAGAATACGCTGGGGCTTCAGAAAAGGGGTCTTGGTCTTCCTGAGGCTCCGACCACTGCTGAGCCACGGAATAGGCCGGATTTTCCGGCATGCTCTAACACAAAATAGAAGCTTGACTATTCTTGCGTCACCAACATGCTTGCTGGAGGAGACAGGTGGCACTGATCTGCTGCCTCGCTTAAAGCGGACGCAGTAATTCAACTTTGCTGCTACTACAGTAGACGTTGTACCTGTCGTTCGCGGCTACTATGTACTAGACTTCGAAGCTCCACCGCTGCCTTCAAAGGGAACTCGGCCTCTGAAACATGGTGATGGGCGAATTTTAAAGAATGTCGGTCAGGGCTTGCTGTACACAATATATATGATTGGTTCAACACAGCTCCGCACGATTGACCCACGTCACTACGGTAGCCGGTCGCCGAGCGCAAGAAGACATTTGCAATGGTAATGCTCTGTTTGGCTGAATACACCGCAAGAAGCGTCATCTTTGCAGCCGTCGCTGCTCATCCGGGGAGAGGCGGGTTCATGCGCGGCCCCGTAGAGTGGGGGTTTCTCTGATATGGACATCCCCGCTTGTCATTATCCGGCCCGGACGAGTTATAATATATGACTGGACGGTGGGAGCTATTAGTCCGCATAGTTGTGGGTAATCTTGATGGTCTCGTTGTTCTAGCCCAGAAATCGGAAGCAGTTCCTCGAGCTGTCAACGTCAAAGCGCGGATTATGACCCGGGCAAGAAGAAGTACTCGTCTGCCTGACTGATCGATCTACGTCGTATCCTAATGCTTGGTATGAATTTTGTTTCATCCGTCGTTGCATCAGTCTTGCGAGATATTGTCACCCAGTAGCCAGTTGCGGAAATCTGCGCCGAGGCGCACGAGCTATCATGCATCACCAAATCTGGTCTGGAGCTTCGTCTACAATCCAAGCATCCAATTGCCAGCGCCCGAAATCGCACGTTGGCTGGCTTTGGTTGGACTTGTAGATTTTCCGGAGCTGACCGAACTTCGGCTCTTCGGGACTTGTGCACGTTTTATTCAAGGACAAGCGTCTTTGCAAGCAGTGTTGCAAAGACGGCTGTATATGCACAATCTAGAAGACTTCTTGGATAAGGCAGGTGGAACAGCCGACTGCACGTACGCGGCCAAGACCACACAGAATGAAGCCGTGGCTCGTCTTGTAATCAGCTTTTCCATAGGACGAACAAGGGTCGTGTTTGATCACTCCTCACTCCGGACAATCTCAGCATAAAACAGACACGATGAGTCTGAGCGAGGGCCACCATACGCACTGCGGGTCTTTGCATCCACATCCTTGGTGTTAATCTTCTTTTCCATCCTGGTATCTTGTTGACTTGTCATATCTCTTCTTTTGCTTCCGTCGTGGTCGCCATGTGACGAGTCCTGGTGATGCGATCTTTGCCTCAAGCATCGAAGCTTCCTGGCCGGTGGTTTTACGACTGGCCAGTCTGGCCTCGCACGCGACGCTGGCCATGTCTCAATTGCCTCCTGGCGCGCTACCAACGGCAATAGCGGTACTGATTTACGCTCTTGTGTGTCTGTTTAGTAACGTTCTTATGTTGTGGCTTGTCTGGACGAGCCGCCAAAGTTTCAGTTGTACGTTGATCGTCATGTCCTGTCATCCAGCCTTCCAGTTGCAAATGATCGAACCTTACAGAATCAGACCTGAAAGGCGGCCATGTATTCTCTGCAATCTGGATCCAGAAGAGGAGAATGAACCCCCTTGAAGAGTGTCGAGGCGATCAGAATGGCCAAGTAGGTCATCGTTAGGAATCTGACCATAATTTTACAAGTAAACACTAACTTCATGATTGATACCTCAGATATTGGTTGCATTTGTATTGCAACGTTGATATGTGTGACCGCGAACATCGGACAGCAGATTTACGATAATTTGTGAGTTAATGATCTGGATCATCAGTCGAGAGTGATATATGATCTTTGGCTGACGCGTCAGCACTTGAATCAATGGTTAGGTACTGGGTGCAAGTAATGAATCAGAGATATCTTCACATCAAGAGCGACCCCAATAACCCAATGACCTCGTACTCCTCCGGCCTTTCTGGAGCAGAGTTTTACTTTTGGCTCATCAGTCAGTCCCTGTCTTCATTGTCTCGTCGTCCTCGCCCGGAAGGCCAACCACGACTACTGCGCAGCGTTGTGTTGTTGCAAAAACGGGATGGTTACTATGACAAATGGGATCTGGCTAACAGTCGAATCAGGAGTTACTGCAGAAAATATAGCAGCTTCGCTGGGTTGTGTTTGGTATGTATAGAAACAAGCATTATTTCATGTATCCTGCTGTCTTGTAACTGTCGCCTCTGACTGTTCAAGTAGGGCTCTATCACTTGCTCAAGCCGTGTATGGCTTCGCAAACAATGCCGACTGGCTAGTCATCAACAGATGGGGCAAAGCAGTGGCAAGTGAGTTGTACCATAACAATCCTATTCCCAGACTCAATCAGCACATTGCGCACCCCGCGTCGGAAAAACACGCATCAAGCATACTGATCATATCTACTCCAGTTGTCCTTCCACTTGCCAACGTGATTCTAATCTTGACTCCATGGGTTCAAGGTTCCTTTGTCGGCTTTACTATTCTCGTTGCCATACCTTGTAAGTAGTATTTATGCATCCGACACAGCATGTTTCAATTAGTTCTGAAGCTGACCATTTATTTCGCAGATTTCGGATCCATCGCAGGAGGCGCAGCTGGCCTCTTACTCATTCTGACCAAGTATATCAAGACGAGACGAGAACTCAAGAAATGGGAGGTCGCAACGCACGTCGACGGCCGTACAACATGGCGAAGTTTTCGACTTGCGGATGACGATACCGGAGGAACGCCGTCAGTAGCCCACTCAACAGGCATATATGATAACTGGTTGATCACGAGATTTTCCATAGCGTTTGCTTTCCTATGGTGAGTGCCTCATTTTCACGGAAATCATCGTGGGGAATGTCCAACAGGATGGCTATCGGATGCTCTCATCTCATCCTATTCCGATAGCTCTCGAAACCATATACCGAAACTGACGTCAGTATCAGTATATTTGAAATGGATAGCATCGTCATCGCACTGACGAATCGGAACACCGTCCTTGCTCAGGCTCTCGACTCTGCACCAAACCTTTCAGCATCCCACGCTCGAGCGGTCTTTGCACTGTTTATACCAAGCGCGTTTGCGAGTCTGCTTACACTGTTCACCTTTGGCACGACAAGGCACTGTCGCAGCATCATCTACCGCACTTTTGTGCCACGGCCATGGCAGAAGCAGGTTGACACGGAGAGCACCGGAGTCGAACCTCGCCCAACGATTCTCTCCGCAGGCGGAACGATGAGCAGTGATGGCGGAGATCTCGGCGTACGATTCGCGGATCGGGGAAGTTGGGCGGCTGGGGTTAGGCTGAGTGGAAGCATCGCGTTGCAAGAGCTGGGATCCTCCAGAGAGTCCGCAAGTGACAGGATCAGCGTGGCATCGAGTAAGTCGTCCGTGGCTGGAGCAGGTCGGAATTGGCCGCTTGCCTCGCTAAACGAAGTTCACGAGCCGCCTCCACCTGCTGTGACGAGGGAGACAACGTATCCAATCTAGACAAAGCAGTTATTTATCAAGGCTGAAGGTGACCGTAAATTGCTGATTGTGTATACACAAGTAATTCACATGGTGCCTTCTTGGGGGTCTTCGTGACGGCTCATCAAATGTTCCTTCACCAGGAACATCCGCGGATTTTCACTTCTTCCTGATGGCGGCTTTACAAGTTTGCAATGATGCCTCGGCAAAACAACGACTCTCAACATTCAGTATATCGAGCACCACCACACTTAGCCACTGCAACTGTAGCACCACAGGTCGAGTCTGCTCCACGCGGCATCTCGATCGAGAGTCGTGATGCAAGATTTCAGAGGCGGCCACTTAGCTGGGATTAGTCCACTCTTTTCCAAATCGCAACTATAAACGTGTTAATAAGAAAGCACTGAGGATAAGGGTTTGTTTCCAGATATGCACGGCCTGGGTAAGCTGATGGCGTTGTTCTCGGCTGACCACGGCTCAGCTATGTGTGGAATGGCATGATCAAGAAGCATGTTGAAACATCTTCACCTGCTTCATTCCCCATCATTGCGCTTGCGTATATGTATATGCAAGATGTTGATTGTGCCTTCTATCTAGATTGCCAGCGCTGAAAGTTGATACGTATGGATTGCATCGTGTGAGGGCCTTGTAGCCAAAGTGAGGTGCACGTAGGTGGTTAATATAGATGCCCGCTGAAAATGTAATCATTCGAATATCTGAAGTTCTCGTTGGTTGGCTCGTCAGCATCCAAGCCTTTGACAATGAACATATTCATCTAATTCACATGGGCATTTGGAAATTGCTGCGGAACTGCCATTCCAATGCCGCTATTCGTGGCATGACATAATTGTATTGGAAAATTCGCCTTATGGATATTTTGATACCGAGTTTTCAGTAATGTTTCGCCATGCATTTACTTCTCATGGCGATGACACATCACTGCCCAGCATCTTATATCATGAGTCCGGATGCCATCATTCACTCATTATTGCTTAGATTTCCAAGATGGTCGGCTCCTTGTGTGTAATTGGCGATCGCTGTATATGTCCCATTCTTGTAAAATCTGCTTCAAAACCCGTTCAAGCCAACCGACCGTAATGAGATCAATTATCTCTCTGAGGCATTTAGTAGAATCAGTATCCTTTGTGACTGACCAAGTATTGAGAACGCAGTGTCCAGACAGCAACTGCAAAGGAACTTGGCGAAGACAATTCAATCCACTAAAAGCGATGAGATTGACGCGCATGCACCCAGAATTTCAGGTCACAACAGAGTTCGGTAGTTCTTATTCTCACCAGAAAACAAGATTGCCACAGCTACACTGAACAGCCACCAGCCAGGATGCTACCTTCGTTTCAGCCGTAGTCCATTATTGACTACTTTGGTACGGATATGCAGCTTCAAGGGCCGCGAACTCTGTCGCAACACCAGCCATCAATGATCCGAGGAGTTGCAGGAACCCCACCACAGATCCGAGCCGCAGTCTGCCGGGTCCATTCTGTAGCCTCGTATGCGACTCCGCGTATCATCGCCTCCAGTGCGGCGGGCCAGGCTTGTGAATTCTGTTGACCAGTCGCGACTCGAGTTGAGTCGAGCCAGGGCTGGAGCCAAGGAGACCAAACAGATGATCCACCTATCGAAGAGTGGGCAATATGTAGATCATTCTCTAGAAACAAACCACTGGCACATATTGAACACATCAAACCACCCGTTCTTGCGGATTGAGGTATTTCATCACGTAGCATTCGTATGAGCGAACAGTCCCGTGATCGAAAGAGTGTCGTCAAGACTAAACGTCCAAAGTGCGCTTGACAGTCGGATACGTTAGCCACGCGCATCTTCTAGTGGACGACAAGACAGCTCGAGCAGTCTTACGCATATTAATCGACCAAAAACAGCCCACCTGACATGCTTTTCAGAAGCAACACATAACGAAGCCTTGCTCAAATGTGCTGTATGTAGCTCTCGATTTCTTGCAACAACCCACATGCCGCTACATCCATGCCCCGATGGCCCCCTTCGAACCCTTCTCACTTTCTCCCCTGCCACTTCACATAGGTAAAGCTGTTGCCCGTCTGTCAGACGTGTGTACATGATGAAAGAGAAAAGTCGAAGCACAGCGGTTGTGTTGAACCCTCCCATCAGCTGTCACCAGGGGTCAAGGGTGCAGTGGCCTATCCGGAGCTAATGCAAGGGACGACAAAGCCCACGATATTTGTTCGGGACGGAAGGGGCCCTATCACCTGTAATGGTTCTGTGCTTACTGTGGTTCAAAAGTTTGTGCCATTCAAGCAGTAGACGTAAACTCTTTATTTGTTGGACTGGAGCTGGGCAGCCACTGTCCGCTCATGGAAGTCTTAATCTTTGGCCATGCTTCCTCAACGACAAGATCCTAGACATTCACCATGGAGTGTATTTCAGACATCACAATGTGTCCACACGATGACAAGGTCTGCGCCAGTCTTTTCAGTGTGTCAGTCAGGCTCTGCACGGAAGAAATCCTGTGTAAAGAATAAACTACCGTCCGTGGCTGTATATAGAGAGCTCGTTACTACCCAATATGATGTGACGACGGTTGGCAAAGGTGCAGGTCCACTGACCATAATGGTGTATTGGTGGATCGGCTGGAAGACGGCCATCATTGCAAAGCTTTTCGTCAGCACATATTGGTATTGGAGCTGTGGTTCCTGTCGTCTACAAAATGGAAAAGCAGCCTGGCATGAGCTTCTGAGCTGACAGTAGCGTCAGACCTTCGCCGTATCGAGCCATGATTTGTTGCTGTTTTGATATCTTGCATATCGAGGTGTTCATTGGTCGTCAAAATCGTGGGTGATGTCGGACAACGGATTTACTTCGACAGCAGCAGAAATCAGTTGATACATTTAAAAGTGGCACTAGAGCATGTAACGAGGACCACGGAGTTTTGTAATTAGACGGCAAAGTCAAAATGCTTAGCAATACCTCAGAACACTCGTATGGCTTGCAGGTGGCGCCCGGGGCGACAAATCCGGCACATCAAAGCAACGGACACGAAGAGAAAAGGTTCAATGGACATGCAGCCGCCGGGCAGGCGAGCGAATCGGCTGCGATGTAAGCTCTGGTTTGTAAGCGCAGTGGTCCTGAGGTCTGGTGTTGCAAAGCGTTGATATATTTGTCCCACTTAACCCCAAGGGCGGAAGTGGTTGCGATAGCATTAACCATATTGCAGTGATCACATTCTGCTTGTATCGCACTCTTGGACCCTGACATGTATGCGATGATGCAGAAAAGACGTAGACACAGGGCGCAAGGGAGCCTGTGAGTATATCGAGCACAGAACTCCAATGCTGAGGCAGTAGTTCTCTTCCTTTCGAGGTCTGAGAGCTATGGAAGGACAAAGTCGCAAGTCGCACCATTCAACCTGCCTTGAGCCATCCTGCTGAACTCGGTCTTTGAAGGAGTCCGTAGTACATAATGCTATGCCGGAGAGTCTCATGTCAGTGGCAGAAAGGTGATTTTTCGCTCGTTCTCTGTTATAAAATTTCGTCTTTGCAACTGGCAGTCAAGAATGAACATCCGAAGTTGATTTTTCACCCCTGCAGTGCGAAGCGCTGATCGTAAAGTCTAGACTCGAGTAGCAAGCAGATCTTTTCCCTCATTCTCAGCCGTTGTTTCTTTTGCACCGACCAAAGACATCATTGTACATATATCACACTTGCGAGACAGTGTATAGTATGGATAGCCCTAGTAAACCCACCGTGAAGCGGCGCTGGGAAGATCGAGAGGGCATACTAGTAGCACAATACTTTTTTGAGGGGCATATAATACTTACACAACGATACTATGGTATATCACAATGTGCCTGTTGTTGTGATTCGAATTTCTTCGTGTCGCTAACTATATCAAAGGTAACGGTCATATATCTGGCTGCTATCCTTCCCCGTATCATGGCAATTCGTCATCTGAGCCGCTCCGGTCTCTCAATCTTGCCTCTTCCAGCAAAAGGCTTTGTCTTCGGGAGTTTAGGCCCCAGTGAACCGTGGCAGAGTCTTCTCCGGCAACCCTTGATGTCATTAGTCGCTGCGGCTTCGGGCCATGTATAAGCCAGACTGGCGCGGGTTTCGGCTGAGGACGAGTCTATGACCAGAGCCTCCAGCTTCCGGGGAGGGGTTTTGCTTGCTCAAGCTAGTCATGACACTGAAGACTCACGGCATGGATGGGGTGGACGGCGCATACAGTGCTGGCTGTTTTCCTACTATGCCGTTGCCAAATACTGGAAGAAGCTTGGCAAGAGAGGAGACTTTCTTGCTTCCTACTGAGTGCTATGTACCGAGGTTAAAAACAATATCACTGTGAACGACGATTGAAAGATGCCTCGCGTACACACACACACTGCAACGCAGGTTGTCGGTACCAATTTGCGTCGCCATTTTGGCGAAAGGGTCCAAAGAACAGGCGAGCGGCATCACAGACAGGAGGATCCTTCAATCGCACAGACATGCTCAAGTGCAGCAACACGAATACCTGAGCCATCAGCGCTGTTTTGCGGCCGCGGGCCGTATGTACACTGGCTTCAAGTGATCAGAGTCGCACCACTGCGTGGTCGACCATTTGGCTCTGTTTCACTTGCCGGGGGTCGACTTTCTGTCGTCGTTGATACATAGGCATTGTTCTCTATCTACCATGACTGGCTGGCCGGTCGGTTTGAAGTTCTGTTTGTAGTAAGCGCAGCAATAAGATTTTGCTGGACCGTTCCTTGGCCACGGGCAGGCAAGGCGAACGATCATTTGCAAACAATAGAAGGCAAACCTAAAGCAGGCAACCTGGTTCCAAATCGCCGGTCAATTCTTCTTGCTTCCGTGTGAGCATACTTTAGCTCTGAGAATGGCTCATCGCGCTCTTGTTCGTGGTGATATTCTGGCACTCCAAACATCACAATATCAATCGACAGCAGCGATCTGTGATGCTAGCAATGCTGACCCACAGACTCAACCGCATCTAATGGAAACTCATGGAAAGAAAAGGCCTGTGCCACGTGGGAGGTCAGGTTCCTTTTCCCGGCTCTGCCAATGGCCCGACTGTCGCCAGCAGAAAAGAAAAGTGTGAAGAAGTGCTCCATTCAAAAAGAGTCAAGCAGACGGTCCAGACCCGACAAGATCTTGTTCGCGGCCCCACTGACCGGCGCTGGGTGTGCATAGCTTCCTTGCTTGCCATGACTCCGGCCTACCCTGACGGGAAGGGTTGTATCGTGGGTTTCCAGGATGGCTGTGGACACAGCAGCGGGGGCATGTACGTTTTCTCTTTCGGGCTGTGCTTTCGCCAATGAACAATGTCTTTGCATAGGGTCCTGCCCGGAGTTCTGGTACCACACTTGGAGTGAGATGGGTACTACTATGCAAATTGGCTAAACAATTGACAGTAGTCGGGCAACGCCACTCAAGACGTGCGAGGATGAAGATGCGATTCTGCATGGAATGCCATCGATGCCCAGAAGCAGCCACGATGGTTGCATTGGTCCGGGTTTTTGATCGGGTCAGATGCGCAGTATCTGGTCCGTTATGGCTGTTCCTTGCCATCGAGACCGACTTAGACTTGGATATCAAGACGATCATGTACGGGCCTCGGCGAGAGTGCAAACGAAGAAGACTGACCCCTCCCCTCCCCTCCCAACAAACTAGACAAGCTACGTTGACTACGTAATTGCAAGAGTTTCGGATCTCTTTTTTGGTAACTCGGTCGAGCTTCTGAGGGACTGTATGCCGTACGGTGGGGAGTCTTTTGTAGCCCCTCATCCTGCTACCCCGTCCAAGACGAAAAGGTCCACCAGACCAGGCTGGATCTGAGATGGGCTGCGCCCACCAGCCCAGCCCGGCTCCAGCCTCAAGAGCAGGCTCTCAGCGGCTCCACAGAGCAGATTCGGACAAACACAGGCACCATCACAAGCAGGTGAAGAGGGGAGGGAGGGGAACGCGAGCGGCCCCTGTAGAGCCGTAGACGGTTGCCAACCATAGAATGGACGGGTTCAGCGAAGGGAGCAAGATGCCAGAGAAGATTTTATTTTATTTTCCAGCGTGATCTCCCTGGGCGGCCACGCTGATGCTTTGTGAGTGACAGCTCTCAAAAAATCCATCAATACATCAGACTCTACCGAATCGCGACAGCCGACTGATCGTAACAGTCAACTGGGCAAAAGGCCCACAAATCAAAAACTCACTCGCCCACCACCGATCTCTCAAAGCCCTGAAGACCCTCAAAGACCCTCACGCCGTGCCAACCTGATAATGCTGGTGAGGCATTTTCCCCCGCCAAGGAAAGAAAACTGCGAGGACATGCCTGTTCAAGCTTCCGCGGCTCTTGGGTACGCGAGCTGCAATCGAGCACGCCTGAAACCACCATCGCAGCTACTAACTGTAAGATCAGATCGTTGATACCTTCGCACGTACTGCACAGTATAGCCGAGACCCTTGATTTGGGGGCCATCAAGGCCGGCTGACTAGCTGGCTGGCTGGCTGGCTGGCCGGCTGGTGGTCCAAGCAAGATGGCCGAGCAAAGATGGCCGGTCTTACACCAGAAGAACGGGAATCGCTCAGCCGTCGATCCCCCGCGGTGGGTGTCCTAAAAAAGCCCGCACGTCCATCATCAGTGCGTGCAAAGATGGGGGATTTTGATGACAGTGCCATGCTACCAAGCCACAGTCATGTCAGTCCGGTCAGCGGACTGGGTATAGCCAACCATACATAGTAGTATCAACCCAAAGGGACACAGCGAATGGAGAGTGTCGACATACTATAGTACTAACATACTCGGGCCGATTGTTCTGTTGTTGCACACTTCGGGAGCAAGAAAGAAGAAGAAAAAAAAACCCAAGACGAAACGATGTCATAGCAGGGGCAAGGGGAAAACCAATCGAGAGAAGAGCCGTGCTGGAGCCGCGCTGGCGGAGACGATTTCCCCTTCCAGTGCGTGAGCGACTTGCACGAATACAAATTTCTAAGTAACTCGGAGCGGCGGGGAGGGGAGGAGAGGACCCCGGATGTTGAATCCTCGGCAATCATCACTCAATCACTACTACGTATTGGGCGCATCCCCGAGAAGCTCGCACACAGAAGCGCGAGAAGGCTCTGTGCTTTATTATCAGAAGCCATTTGATACATTGCTTTCCCGCGGGAAAAGAGGAGGCCGGGAGCCAGTATCAGTACGTGCAGTAGTGGCAACGGCTTCGACGGATACAGAAAACAAACAGTTCGCATTGATCAAACTGCATGTCAAAAGTCCCACCATTATGGGGCTGCAGAAGTATCGCAAGATGGAGCGTCGAACAATCTTGGACAACATAATGAACAGAACGTGCAGTAGGGCACATTAGCAAAGCAAAAAACATACACACTAAGTCGAGCGAACTACTACCAGTTGGCCAAGGAGGAGAGAGAAAGACCCCAGCCAGACAATAACAAAGTATGCAACGCGGGCGGTAGAAGTTTTCTAGCCTTGCCGCTGGGCGTTTGAGCTAATCCGACGAAACGGGGTCTTCCCGAATCATGAATTCATAGTTTGTGTGCTCCGGGGTTGTGAGCATTGTCAAGTCTGGAAAGACTACTGCAGGACCTTGTGGCAATAGGAGACCGGCCTGAGCCTCGAGTCCAGACGTCCTTTCTCCTGACTAAGTTGGCAACCAAAAAGAACGAAATAAACTTCCAGAATGGCCACGAGGACGGCGAGCAGTTGGTTGTAAGCATGACTTGACAGCGCACCATCCAAAGGTCTGACAAGACAGCCCAGCCAACAAGAGAGCGGACAGAGGATAGACAAAAGACCATCCATGCATGCTATCATAGCATGTCATGCCGTGCCGTGCCATGTGCGCACCGTACCTTAGCTTGGCGCAGCGTTACCGTTCCGCGATTGTCGTGTTGTACTATACTGTGTCAATATGTACACACTGATTGCACCAGCTAGGTTGAGCAACCTGCAGCTTCAACAAGAGCAGCACCCATCAGCATGGCCCATGGCCATGGCCATCAGATGAGACGCCCCGAGACCAGAAGCAGACTAGCAGTAGGCCAGAACCTAGCACTTGTCATTTCTGTGCCCTTCGGATGTGCTTCCGTACAGCGAACGCTCAAAGGGCCGCACCATGATCGTCCACATTGCACATTCTCCAAACACACGCACACAACGCACACGGAAGACTCGCATCCCCCACTCCGCACTCGCTGTACGTACGTTACACGTGTTGCACGTATAACAGACCACAGAGAGACACAAGACCTTTCCCGCGTCTTGTGTCTTGTGCCACCGGATGATAAGACTAGCTAGGGTAGCCGTGCGTCTTGACCCCGAGAGAGAGAAAGAGAGAGGGTGGGTAAGTGAGTAAGTACTAATAGAAGCCCGCCAACGACGACACTAACTAAAAAGATAATCCTAGTCCTTTTTGGACGAAGTGGGAGGGGTGGGATGCCAGACTGCTTGGCTGCCAGTCCTCGAGCCGAGGGAACCAACTGTCGCGTGCCACCTAATTGTACACGCTGTATCTACACATACATGATGCAGCAGGTTTTTGACGTGAGAAGGCGAGGACAGCAGGATTTGGGCCAGGCTCTTGAGGCTGGCTATCCCGCGTGCCGAGTGAAGCCAAACATGTGAACGGATGCACGTGGCATGGTACGGCAGCCGAAGCTGCAGAGCAAGCGTCAAGAGAACAGGAGAAAAGAGAAAGAGGGAAGTAAACAAAGAGCGAGAGGTGTTTTCCACTGATCCGAGGCAAAATCGACTGGCTAGCAGGAAAAGCTGTGCGAACGGGAAGCGAAACGCCAGGCGCAACGCGCTGCACTCAAATCAAGAGCACGCACGCCAGGCATGAAGCAAGCGGGGGACAGCCATCACAACCGATTGGCGAGGGATGACGAGTGACAGTCAAGAGGAGCAAGCAGGCCAAGGCGTGATTTATTGTTAGCAGGGTGAGTCCAGGACAGCGCAGGACAACGCAGCCCCAAGCACCGGCATAGCGCGTTGCGTCGTATCCAACGGATTCCACAAGTTCGTTTGGACACTTCGTAATCAAGCCGTCAACCTCTCGTCTCGACTCTCAGCTTGCCAGCGCTGCTATCAAATCTGATCTGGTCTGGTCTTTTCTTGTTGAACGGGGGGAACAGGTTTGTGTTTGTCGAGGCGCCTGCCGTGTCTGGTCGACCGGGCCGCAATGGCGACATGGCAAGTATATCAATAATATGCACGTATAACAGTAGAATAGTGAAAAAAACGTTACCGAGAAGCAGTAGTGTGTGTTGACTAGCCCAGATATGGAGTCGTGAGCCGAACATTGGGAGTATTCCAACCCCAACTGACAGTTGATACAGAGCAAGATAGAGCTGAAATGCCAAATGTTTTGCGGACGAGGACACGTCGAGCTCAAGCACGCCGATTGAGGACGACAGACAGGAGAGACTATCGAGGTTGTCGCGTAATAAACCACGATATCAAGAATAAATTGGTCCGGTCTGTGTGCTGGTTACGGTTCTTATTTTTGGCTCCCTTACCTACATGATAGCAGCGGACGATGCAGAGTGCGGCAGCGCGGGCAGTTCTAGTTTTCAGGGGGCGAGCCGTACCCCGAACAGCTTGGAGGGTGCCCTGGTGCTGGCCCACCCGCTGTAGGCCACTGCAGCATAAGCCCTAGCAAACCCACTGCCAAAGCACTACTATGCATTGCAGCATTCCTCCCTCTACAGGTATGTTAGCAAGTACCGAGGTACCTGCTGCTCACCCATACAGACCTGAAAATACTGCACCACCCAGCCCCTCAGCCACCATCACGTTGTCGCCGTTTGAGATAGAATAAAAGCGGCGTCGCAAGTGGCATAGAGTAGCAGCAGCAAGAAAAGAATGAGAGAAAAAAATCTAAGAAAAGAAAGCTTAAAAGACATCATGCAAGGCAGAGACTTGCGCCCTGGGCTGTGTTGGAGTACTTGTATCATCCGCCAAACAGAGATGTACTGTGCCAGGTACCCGGATATGCACTTATAGGCCCTTGCGCAGGCTGGTCAGGTCATGCTGCCACTGGCGGTCGCTGATCCCTCGGCCCATCTTCTGCTATGTATAAACGGCGCTCCAGCCACTTTTGTTCCTTTTTTGGGATGCTCACCTTGCGTGCGCTCTCTGGTTCTGCTTTGACCTGTTTGGCACTCGGCGTGTGGGTCAATGCAAAGAGACTTTGCTGGTGTCAAAAGCATCAATCGAGAGGGTGATGTGTAGATTAGGCAAATGAGTTTGGTAGAAGTAACAAGTGGAGGGTTTTAGTGAATGGCTGCGCGGTGAAAGACAGAAAAGATACATCGAGTACACAGTGCTGCCTGCCTGCTCAGGCCCCTGCTCAGCTGCCGCACTGATTTCCTGTTTTGCGTCCCGGCTACGTACCGGCCACAGAAGGGTGTTACAGCGACCACAGGGCCATCCAGAACTTCCTGGCCCTATCGCACTGTTGTTCAGGCTTGCCCAGGGCCTGCCCCAAGCCCGCCCAGCCCAGCCTGCCAGCACTGGAAACCCGAGCAGCACCCACCAACGGTCTCCCGCCCAGCGGCCCCGCCCCCTGCCCACTGATTTTTATTTCGCGTTCTCACACGGCCCTGCTGGCCTATCCCTGCCCCCTCCTGATCAGCCACCCTGATCCCTGTAGTGACGCTGCCCAGGGATTTGCTGTTGGCAGGCCTGTGCCAGTTGGGAGCGCCAAAGAGGCTCGAGCCTGACGAGCCCGAGAGCCAGCGCCAGTACCAGTGCCTCTGGGCCAGCCCGAGCCAGGCCCCCGGGGAGTGGCCCAAAGCAACAACCCCTCCAACTCGTCTCTTGTCTTGTTTTGCTCGCATCCCCAGCAACAAAAAACCACCATCACCACCCTCCACCCACCACGTCCGCCAAACACCCTCGATCGTCCACCCTCGGCGCCTTTCTCTCCCACCCGACCACGACACTTGAGACTGCCACTGACGCTAGCTGACCCGCTCTTCCTCATCCTGAGCCAGTTCCTGGGTTTCCCTTTCTTGTTCAAGCTAGCTCGTCCAGTCTGCCTGTGTTACTGTCCAGTCTCTATCGCTCGCTCGCCTCTGCTCGAAGCTCTAATATTCTCGACGCCGTCCGCCCTTTGCCCTCTCGGCCCCGATCCCAATCCACGATCCTGCTGCCACTACGCCCTTTAACTTTGGCCTCATTGCTGTCTCTTCCCACGGTTATCCTCGTCGACGCGCGCGCAAGCCTACAACGACACCTGCCACCTCCCAGACGTTTCTACCAACTTCACACCACGGCGTCATTATCTGAACTTGCCTGCTTTGGTTCGGTGCCAGCAGGGCAACCTGTGTGGGGGAAGAAGCAATCTGCAGCGGCAGTTTTAATATAAAACATGGCTACCTCTGGGAGCACGCGTACTCGCGATCTCGTCATCTCGACGGCCCCATCGCCACACTTTGCGACCCAAGGCGGCCTTTGGGTCAAGCAGTTCCCCGCGGCCGACCACGACCTCGACCAGCTGCCACAACAAGCTCAACACATCCATACGGCCTTGCCTCAAAACGATCGCCCTGACCAGCGAACTCACCAGCGTACACTGGCCCAGCAGCAGCAGCAGCAACTCCTCTCTGCCGACGCCTTGGTGGTCATAGACGCCAACCTAAACTCATCGTCTTCCGACCTGGCCTCTCCTCTGACCCCAACCTTCTCGTACCATGGCAGCGCCCACCAGCGCTATGCCAGCTCGGCCTCATCCCTCGATTTGCAACAGTCATTTTCGCCCGCTTGCGCCGACAGTCCTGTCTCTACTGTCCCTCCTTACGAAGTCACTACTGCCACAGCTAGTCTTGCGCCTAACGCAGCAACCACCAAACGCCCGCTGCCTGATGTTCAGGAAGATCCACTCGAGCGCGATGTGGACGATGAGGAGGAGCCTACCATGACCAGACTGACTTCGCGCCAGTTGGAAGGCCTGTACGACTGCTTGTGTATGCCCGCTTCCTTCCCTCAACTACTGCCACCACCTTGCTCTTTTTGGAACAAGCACCTCTGTACGTGTCGAGGCCTGTACTAACTTGACTCTCTTTGCTCTCACTCTAGGCGATTCTCCATGCATCCACCAAAACTCAGCAGACATGATGGTTCACAGCGCAGACTGGACCCATACTGTTGACGGAGATATGAACCATTTTGACTACGACATGGGATTTCTTAGTGACGGCGATGCCGATTTGCATAGCTACAAACCCCGCACCAGTGCCGACTCGCCTCTTACCGGCCTCACTGTCCGCCTCGGGTCGCGCTTTCCAACCCTCAGCCGTTGGAGGTCGACCAGACGCAGAAACCGTGCCTTCACGGCAGTCTCCGAGCCTTCGATCGACATGCCTCCAGCTCTATCACGTGCTACCTCTACCAGCCGTTCCTCGTCGCTCTCCGCGCCCAGTCGCAAATTCTACGACCGCACCAACGAGCCTCCACTACCGCCAACCCCGGCTTTGTCCTTCTACGAGTACCAGAGCACCGATAGCATTGCTAGCGCTGTGGCAATCGACATTGACCGTCCCGAGGTGCGCGAGAGCATCGAGCGCGAACGTGACCTCGCTCATACCCCATTGCTACCGCCTCTGCTGACCGAGGCTTCCTCAACCACCTCGGTTCACTTAGCTCAGCAGCCACCCCCTCTACAATCTCCCAGTGTCGCGCCTGCGACCATGGCCAGCAGCCCAGAGCTTCAGTCTCCACCAGCCTTCTCTACGCCATCACTGAGGTCCAAACCATCCATTTCCTCGTTCCGGCCTCCGCTCTTGACAAGCATGTCCTCACCCATTGTGGGCATGAGCGAGGTTGTTGTCAGCATTCCCAACCTGCTGGAGCAGCACGATGCGTGGTCCGACCGTCTTGGACATGCCAACTACACCATTCTTCCCCGTCCTTACTTTGCCGAGGCTACCGACCTCGAGACCTTGCGCATCCTGCGCGCCGACTGGGACTTGGCTCGTACCAACTACACCAAGCACATGGTGCGCACAGGCGAGCACTACGGTACCACATCCAAGACATATGCTCTTACCGAGGCCAAATGGGCTGAGACAGAGCGTGAGTGGAGGGCTGCCCACGATGCGCTGCTAGGCCGCATTGCGGCCTCGAAGATTGCCACCCCAGACCAACTCAAATGGGAGCGACTCCAGGATGACACAGTCGCCGTAGTGACCATTCCAAATATGCTTGACGCCGACGGCAAGTTCCCTGACCTTGGGGATGAGGACATTGTCGGACCTATGGAGCGAGATGCCGTCATGGCGCGTGACCTTGGTCCGGACGGTGACCACAGTGCCAAGAAGTTCTGGAAGAGTCTTGCTGGGAAAGTTGGGTTGAGAAAGTGATTTACTCCCCATCTTTCGCACAACATGCGTATACGATTGGCTAGGCTGACAAGCCGAATTCTTGTTATGGCTGCCAGGTTTCTTGATGACCTTTATGACGGGACACGACTTTGCATTCTACGGCGTTCTTTTCATTCTACCTCTCATCCTTTTTTCTACCTTCAATAGGCCTTATGGTCATTTTTGTTCTTTCGTTTTCACGTCGCATCTCTGTCGATACAGATATCGACTGTTATCTTGCACGATACCCAAATCCAATTTTATTTCAAACACTCATTTATTCACATTATTGCTTCTCTCTGGCAAGCCGAGCGTTGCACCAATTCTTTTTGCCTCTCAAGTTATTTGAGACATCCATTCCTTTCTTTCCGCAACGAATACTTAATTCATGACTATCTACATTGATGAATGTCTAGTTTCTAGAACTGTTATATGTATTGCAGTATGTTGTATTTTATCTGGATCACTTTTTGGGGATTTTTTTCTCTTCTTTTTCTTCTCAGACCCACTAGCCCAGAAGGATATACCGTATTCAGGTATGCGGTAGTACTGGGCACTCGACGTCTGCAGTTGGCTTCATGAAGCGAGGGAGTTCTCAGGATCGGCTTGTTTGTGTGGTTGCAAGAACTATAAGACGGGAACAGGCAAAAAACGGGGTTACGGACGACTAGGGAAAGCATAGCGCATAGCGGGGGCAGGGATACGGTTGTGATATGTTTGTCTGAACACGAGGCACTGGAAGACACTATTGGGTTTTCTTGGTGCTTTTGCATAAACCTCTTTCTAGGTTGGAAGGAAGATGTGGACGAGATGGTGGCTGATGGTAGTCCGATGCTGAGAGTGAGCTGGAAGACTCTGACCTTGAACGGTCAATAGGAGATTCTTTGCTAGTGTAGAGCAGAAGTTGAAAATTGGAATCAACAGAACTTGACAGACTTGGATCCCACTGGTGTACTAATTCTGCATGGGCGTTTATCTTGGTTCAAGTATTGAACCTCACTTAATTGGACCCCGAATCATCAAAAAACACGCATCCAGTTCAGTTCAGCCTAGCTACACACTTTAGGTATGGAGTCGGTCATCAACAGGCAAGGATTCTACTTGGAACGACCCAGGTCCCTGCGTTACGTGTATTAACACGAACCCCCACATCAGCCCCAAATGGCTTCTCTGCTTGCTGTGTCTCGGTATCCTGCCTGTAGGCTTGTTGGTTTACCCGACTCTAGTAGTAGTAGTAGTAGTAGTAGTAGTGGTGGTGGTAGTACTTGGTGCTTTGTGCCTCTCTGTTTGCGCTTGTACATTTGTGGTATGTGGTTTTGTGGTTCTGCGTACCACGCACGGTTTGCTCGCTATATTCGCCGCTTCTACAGATACGCACTACCGGATGAGATATCGGGTGTAGTGCGCAGTGGATCTTTGATTGTAATTTAGCCGGGAGTCTCTTGATACACTTTCATTATTGGTATAAGTGTTTACACTATACATTCCGAAACACTTGAGAGCCAGAGTGTATATCAGCCTTTGAATGTCTCGCCTGCAATCGCTCCTATAGTACACGTCTCATCCTACATATTCTCTGGTCTCAACAATTTCAATGGCAATGTGACTCTTCATTTCAGCTTTCAACTGGCTGCAAAAAGGAACGGACCCGGCACCAATCTTCTAAGCGGTCCAGTACTCGAAATCCATCCACATTGGATTGCAGACATGCTGTAATGTTCGTCGAAGCACGTGGTGTCCAGACTCTTGAGTCTGCAAGAACCAAGTCAAGTCTGCTTACAGGAAAGATGCCGAAATATGTTGAGGCACGTACCTAACGTCAATAGTACCTTGGGGTGGGTATATGTGATGACTAGCTTACACACTTGCACAGTTACACAAATCAGGCTATGTGGTGGAGGGTCGGTCTGGCGGTTCCTTGCATATATCGATGTGCTGTGCCAGCGTTAGTGTTGGCATTTGCATTGAGGAATTGGTGTGAGAGATCTGGTAAGGCATTCGGATAAAGGCTTGCTGTACAGACCAGGAGTAAAAGTGGATAAGATTGATTGTGAAGGTATGACTGATATCGAGACCAGGTAATTGTGGTGAATATCTCAGTCTCTTCTGGAGGTCCATCAAGCACCGGTAGTCGGGCAAAGCTGATGTACTTGAAGAGAAAGCAGCAAGGATAAAAGAAACGGAAGAAGAATTACCGCCAAGGAACAAGGCGCAAATGCAAAGAAGACTAATGTACGTGCCCGTGAAAGCTATATGGAAAGACCAGACAATGAGTGGTGGTCGGTTGCTTCACCAGTACTTTTGCGTTGATGAGCGTTTGATGATGACTTCGCATTTTAAATTGAAACACTGGGAACACCAACCCATCTGGTATCTTGTTCTATCCTCTGAAATAAACTTAGGGTTGTGTCCGTCAGTTCATCACCAGTATAGAGGAGACAGGATTCCTGGGTCTCTCCTTGACTGTTTCGGATGAATTATCCTCTCTCGATCAGAAATATGAGTGACGTCCTAGCACAGCGCCGCTTCGCGGACATGCGTCCAATTTGTTGCATTGTTTCTCCGAGGTCATGGTGACATTTTTAAGCATTGTACATTAAGTCATTGAGACCAGAACAATGCCAACACATATTCAGAAGCGATGGAGATTTCGTTTCGTTCTCTTCCTTCTCCGCCCACATGAACACAAAGCCTGACGCATCGTTGGCCACCATAGCCCAGGACAACACCCTCGAGAGATCCCACTTCTAATCCATCAATCTACTTTCAAGTCCTGCAAAGCTCCTCTTCTATCCTATCGTTTCCACGCTGACGTCGGTCCCGATCCCAGTGCCCTCCTGCACGTTTCCGCTGTGGCGGTCTCACCGTGTAAAAACCATCCCACTTAACCTGCCTAGATCAAGCATCTTGTTGTGACAGCCTTACAGGCCAATCATGTGAATCTCCGGTCTGGAGAGTACCAGGTGGTGGCGGCGAGGTGCGTACTGCGATGTGCGACTGGTGTCTCTTTCTCCGTCCTCCTTTTGGCTTGACAGTTGTAAGCGGATGTGTTGTTGGCTTGTCAGTAATGGCGGGGGAAGCATGTCGCCTTCCTTGACCCCTCTTTTTGTGTAGCGTCGGCGTTTTCTTAGTGTATACGATACCTTGCTGTGGGATGGTTTGTCTGTTTTGGTTTTTTGAGATCCAGGACAAAGTCGGCATATTTCACCCGTGAATCTCGATCAGGATGCCCTTGAAAGAAAGCTACAAAATGTATGTGCGCCGAAAAGCTTCGAAGAGGCACAAACGACAAGCCTGAATTATCAAAATCGTTGAGCCATGAGCTGTGAGCGTGTGATGATCTATAAATGTCAGTGTCTAGCTATCATGCCAAGCTGACAACCTCTGTTTCTGCTGTCGGTGTACTTGATCCGATTTACGAGATTCAAAGTAGACAAGCATGTTATAGGATCGACATTTTATGGTGACAAGGCTCGAAAAGGTCATGAATAGAACGCAGAATCGCGGAACAGACAGAGGTCCAGGCCGGTATAGCCACAAATCCATGTCATTACGTTAGAAACTCCTATATACATAGCTCAATATATGGTAGAGGCCGATGCGCAAGGCTATACAAAGCCCATGATGCAAATAACCGACGAATATGCCAGAGGCAGGCGATCGGCAATGCACACGGCTATCGCCTTTGGGAAACATCACTGTTCTGAGACGGTTGGTATTGAAATAACTATCGATACAAAGAACATGGTTGGTCGAAGGTGGACCTCCCACAATCCTCTTTTCTAGTCTTCGGAAAGTGTGGCACGACAAATGAAACATGCACTGTCCTCTGAAGTTGGTTGGCGCGGAATGTGGTGTCGGGTGCCTATGCAAAAGCGAGCATTGTAAATATACCTATCACACTGCATCTTGTGACAGTGATATTTGCTACTTATCTCACTCCTACATGTACTAGGCTGATAGTCACTAATCATTCGGGTGATGTAAATGCCACGGAGTGGTTACATTGTCTCTGCGCCTCTGTAAATTGGCGTGTTTCAGTGGCTTTAGTGTAGCAAGCTCCCCTAGGTAAGCCTCTATAAAACGTGCGGCTATAGATTTATGAAGCCATTCTTGTCTGTTCCTATGTTGAAGATCTGCTTAATACGATGCCAGCAATGCCAGCCAGTTGGGTCTCTAGACCATCCCAGAGCGGAGGAGCGTACATCAGGCGCGGCTTTGAGGCTGGCGTGATATCGCGACTGCTTGCCACATGGCTAGACTTCTCTGAGACACGCCTTTTGGGGGAGAATTGGGAAGTCTTCTTGCAAAAAGGACCGAGTTCATGAGAAAAACATGACCAGTGATACAGGCACCTTGGAAAGGTGTCTCGATCGTCACTAGCCACAGGACAATTGCACGAGATTCTTCCATGGAGACGTGCCAAGACTTTAGAAGGAACATGTCTATACAGTGACACAAAACAGCCAGATATCTTGGAAACTTTTCTGACAGTTGACACGACACTCCCAGCCGATCGGTAACGTCCGATGTAGGGTGCGGCCCGAGGCTGTCGAAGGCGTCAAATCGACTGATCTTCACAGTATTAGTCTCATGCAGAATATTCTGTAACGAGAGAAGAAGGGATATATCAATAGACCAATAGAATAGCTTGTATATTTGATTGCCACTTGGTTTCTATATTTGGCGGCCGGCAGCTGCCACAGCGTCATCTCAAGCTTTGAGAGACCCTTTTAATACTCGTCGTGGTTTAGGATACCTTGAATCCAATATCCTTACTACACCACTGTGGGATCGCTTTGCTTGGTCCTGACTGCCGTGTAGTCTCGACGTGCTGATCAGCTTGAGTCTGTTTTGTACAAGTCTCCTCCTCGGCGATCTGTGCATCGTATGCGTATCTGTCCTTTACACGGCCTCTGCCTCGATTAATAGCTCTCAGTGTCATACAAGAGCCACCTGCCATATGCAAAAAGCCTTTGGAAAGCACAGCGTGATATATTTCAAGAAATATCACAGTCTTTATGTATTGTGATGTAGTAGCAAGTCCTTGTCTTGCTGTAGACTGTGCGACTTGACATATCTTGTGTTTGGAGGTGCACCGCATATACCAAGGTACAGCTGCTCGATAGCAGCATGACGGTACATCTACCACAAAGTAGGGAAAATAAAATTTTCATTCTCGATTCAATGTCTAATCGCCAGTACTTGTTTTCCCGTGGCAGAAAGCAAACATAAGAGACTCTGAGAGGCACTTCTGAGCCAAGAGTAATGCTAGGTGACGGCGACCGAACGTGCTCTGCCGAACGAATGCCCCGGTCGAGTGCACAAGGTTGTTCACGATTCATCACCATTGAGATTCATATAATTTGTAAATATTATTCGCCGAGGTACATGGAAGACTAGCACAGACGCTTCTTTCCAGCCACCTTAGTTCGACCGAATCAAAGTTGAGCCGTAGGTACAAGCCATACTTCCACGAATGTCAATTTAAAAGAATATATCATGCGAATGCAGTATTCTCTACGAATAAGATGACATGGAATAAACAAATCAGAACAGCCTCATTGCATATTTGCGATGCTGATGACGGCATGTAAGCCATAATTTGATCACTGAAAATATCTCCAGATGACAGCCACTGCAGTGGCAAGCACCTCACTTGGATGCCACCAACAGATACTCTGGCCCACGTTGTTCTACCCGCATCTCGGTTGAAAAAAAAAAGATATTAAATTCGCCACAATCTTCCTATTCAAAGCCTCAGCTCCAAGAAGATGGTACGCGGCTCGGTACGTAGGTATGCCACTTCGAAGAAACCTATAAGTGAAGGATGTCGTGAAGTTGTGATATGACTTGGCGCGAAAACAGAAACATGAGCTATAAAAATTGGTAAGCATTACAAAAGTCATGACTACCTCACGGGGAGTGACCAAGCATGCAGAAAACAAAGAGTAATCTGGCGAATTCATATGCAACATGCACCATCTGACGCAATCCAGGAATCGCGAGGCTTGAGGCGCGACCAACGTGATGGACTGTTTCAAAAGCAAACCAAAAGGCAAAAGAAGCACACATTCTTTAGACTGTTACTTCATTATCAATAGATGCACCAGGCTCACCACTCAATACCGCGTATTCCCGAGTCTGCCTACATCAGCGACTATAGCCAACACAGTGTGGACCGGCTTGACTTCCCCATACAGATGCTTGTTGCGAGACTGTCTGACACCACGATGATCTAGATTTCCTCCATCTCGCATGAATTGCTGGAAGTTGCCGCTCAAACGACCGGTATTACTGGATCGAGAGATAGAGATGACGTCCCGGGCGTTCAGGTCACGTTTTCATCCTATACACGGCACCAACGCTCAAGCCACAGTGCCTCAGAAAGCATCCCGATCCTTCTGTCCATTTAGTCAAAGGGGCCGAGGAAAGACATGTTGAGACATGGGGAAACAGAGTGCTACACGATTCGTATGGAGATGAATTGAAAGGGTCACTGTTGCACGCAGGAGGACAGGAAGAGAGGGATGATCGGGGAAGGAAGAGGTAAACATGTATCCGGGCATGCAAGCATCTTGATGCGCAAGGAGTACGTGGCCAAAGTATACTCTTGTGACTGCGACCGAGACACAATTCTGCTAAACATGAGGGTTTGTTTGTATGTCGCTTTCCCTCAGCGTGAAAAGCATGGATGAGCTATTCGTCAAGAAAAGTCGTTATGAATCCTGGTGTCGTATGTTATAGTTACATACTGGAAATTTCATCATCGCACCGTCCTAAGCCCCGGCTATGAGCAAATACTTGATTTCCTCTTTAGCAAGCAGTTTACTAAATCGTATTGGCCTGGAAGACTTGACACATTTGATTGGACGATATTGTACATGCAATGCCATAACTGTGTCCTTCGTCTGAATATCTCTAGTCTAATCTAATCCCATCTCTTATAGTCTCATCCCTGTATAGTGAATATTCCCTCTCTCCTCTCCCCCTTTCCCGCTCACATGCTCTTCTTTTTAATAGTAATTCAAAGTAGTAAGTCTAAAAGATATCTCTAATGTCTACGACATCTCTATTTTCCACCAGACACAGCGGCTGCCAAGCGCGCAGCCTCGGCAGCGAATCTAGTCTTGCTCCGAATAACGTGTCCGTATTTGTAAAAGGCCAGCAACGCAGGCACAAAAATGACAGACATGAAGCCAGGAACCGAACTGGCCCAGTGAATGCCCAGTGAATCATACATGGGAGTAGTGAACAGCGGAAAGACAGCAGCAGCGCTAGACCGGACAACCGTAGTGGCGGCCAACGCGGAGGCGGCGTAGCCCAGATAAGCATCGACGATGTAGTTTGTCAAGCTCATGTATAGCAAGACCATACCAAAGCCAATGAATACACCGGCACTGACGGATATGAGCCAAAAAGTCGTGGGATCATTGGTCCAAGCAAACCAAAACAGGCCGACGGGTAGGCAGACAGCACCCACCATAGCAGGAGGGAGACGAGCCTCTGGGGGAGCGCTGCCATTGTTCTTGTCTACGACCTTGGCATAACGCTTCTGGTCAAACAGGGCCGAGTAGAACAGTGCAATAACAATTCCAAGGGCCACAGCCAGGAAAGGCAGCGAAGCCACGCCTTGGTGCCAGCCGCGGGTCTGCTGGTAAACAATGGGATATGCAGCAAACAAAAGAAACATAGTTCCCTGAACCACAGAAAGGAAAAGCGTAAGGAGCGCGACAATGGGCTCCATGAAGAGGAGAAGGAATGGGCGGATAGCGCCAACCTTGAGCTGGCTAGCAATGGTCTTGTCCTCGCCAACACCCTCGACAAGGTGGGTTCTGCCGAGCACGAGCTCCATCTTGGCCGCACGCTGTCTCAAGAGAGCTGGAGCATAGGTCTCAGGGAACGTGAACATCATGGCAACCCAGGTAGGAGCAGCCAAGCAAGCAATGAAGAGTGCCAGAGACCTCCATCCGAAGGCATTGTCAAGGAAACCACAGAAGATGGGGCCAAGCATCTGTCCCATAAGACCGGCCAGGGTGAAGAAGGCCAGCACAAAACCACGCTCGTTGGTAGCGAACATGTCGGCGATGACAGCAGGCGCGACGGCTTGTGTGAAAGATCCAGCCAGGCCACCAAGGAACCGAAGGAAGATGATCAGCTCGATAGAGTGGACCAGACCAATGACTCCAGACAGGATGACAAAGGCAGCATAGGTGTAGAGGTAGAGACTCTTGCGGCCAAAGACCTCACTCATGGGCGACAGGACCAAGGCACCGGCAGCAAAGCCAAGAACGAATGCCGATGTGACCAAGAGAGCAACAGTGCCGTCCACATCGAACTCTGTCTCGATGTCAGTGTTGCCTGGAACAAAAATACATACGTTAGCATCCATGCATTAGTTTTTCACGGTATAGGGGTACTGGCAACGACTGACCTTGAGAGAAACCAGACGAGGCAATCGAGACTGTCCAGACAGCAACAGCCAAGATGAGGGCATTTGTCCACTTCCGGCCGTTTGTGAAGCACAAAGGATTGGCTGGATCATTTTCGAGCCAGGAGACGAGGTACGGGTCTTCTGGAGTGCCGGCGCCGGGAAACGGAAAGTTCAAAACCTCCTCTGTCACTAACCCACCAACAGGGTCTGCTTTGGACAGTTGCGCGGGAGTAAGGGGGTCGCGAGGCGTCACAGTGAACTTCTCTTCGTCCAAGCTGTCGAGGTACCATGATTCTTTGGACCCTCCTGAAGCCCGAGAGGCAAATGACTGCCTCTTTTCAACTTCGAAATTGCCCTCCCAGATAGGCACGGTATCCTCGTCACCTCGATTGATGCCGCGCATCCAGGTTGCCCGTTGGTGGTACCTCGACCGTCGATTGTATGCGCCTTGGCCGGTCCATTGATCAGGGACGGTGGGCGCCTGAGGGAGGAGGGTGTTGCCAACGAACATGCTCATGCGAGCGGCGCGGGCTTCGGAGTCGAATGTGCTTGTCCATCGCTTGGTGTTCCTGGAACCAGGCCATCCTGGTACTCCCAACTCTTCTTCTTGTTGGTAGGGTGCTGGCCACATTGTCTGTCGCTGATTGGGCATTCGAGACTGTCTTCGTCCAGACATTGGATTCGTAGGTGCGGGTGTTGCGAAAGACATGATGACGATCGAATGCTGACAAGTTTGCCAGGGAAAATAGAAAGATTGAGAAAGTAAACAGAAAGAGCTTATTGGAAAGGACGATTTGTCCTTGGTTGTAGGTGTAAGGTAATAGGGCAAGCAAAGGAAGCTGCCAGCGCGAGGCCTTCAAGACACAGCGAGAAGAAATAACTTGAGCAAAAGTTCAAGACTATGACCGTATAATGGTTGAATTTATATGCCCGCACAGTAAGAAGAAGGGAAAATGGTGTCGGGACTCAGTCCAGCGGCTGGAAGAAACGAGCACGAAAACCCAGAAGAATAATACCGAAAAGAGAAGAAGGGGAAAGAGAAAAAAAAAAGGCAGAAACCAGTTCGAGCAGTAGATGCAGAGTGAATGCACCGACTTGAAAGAAAAACGGAAAGAAACAACAAACCAAATGGTTGAGTAAAAAAAGGCTTGAGCATGAAGGACCATCACCATGATTGCGGCGGCAGCTTGGCATCCCATATAGGCGCCAGAACTGGCAGAAGCGCACCGTATTCACCGGCGGCTGTCTCTTTACGGGAAACTGCACCAGTACCGTCGTTCTGGGGTCGTTGTGACATAGTGATTGTGGTGGAAACGCATCCCATACAACGACAGCCTGCTGTGGACCCAACCTGCTACACCAGACCAGACCATGCACGCTTCAAGAACCACGATCCTCGTAGGCCCCTCAACGGACTGAAGCTGCCATGTCGTATGTATAGTGCATAGCAAGACAGTCCTTCAGCATGCAGAAGAAGCAAGAAAAAGAAAAAGAAAAAGAGGCAGCAGCTTGTCGTAGTCGCAGACTGCTCACTAGCTCCCTGTGTTATGGCAGAACTCACACGAGCCTGTTCTGTTGAGCAGCGTCGCGGCTTCTCGCTTGATCGTGGTCAAGACTTCACAACTTCTCGGGACGCGTAACACTGTTCTTACACATCTGTGCTGCGATGTTGCTATTGGCTGCAGGCTCGGGCGGCTTGGGCGGTTCGGGCATTTGCCAAGCTTGGCCACCACTTTTTGCATGCTTGCGGCTCAAATAGAAACATACAAGGGCATGTTTGGGATGGAATCTGGTCCATGAGCAAGTCTCTGACTCGAAGCCTTACAAGAATCCACGTATGCGTACTTGGGATGAGCTCGTCTGATATTGCCGTTGCTGAAGAGATGGCAGACCGACCAGCAGGTTCAGCCGCTCTTCGCAGGCTGGACTAGGCTCTAGCCGTTGAAACGAATCACAATATTTCTTGCGAAGGTACATGATGAAATGAATTAGAAGATGCGATAAGTGAGCCATCCGCAATGGTATCACAAGAGATGCCCAATAGTGCCAAGCCCGCAGCATAACACCCGAAATGAATGAGAATGGCTGGCCAGGCCGTTGCGCTGAGCCTGAATTCTGTGGCCATTACCTTGATTTTTCGTGTCTACTGTTTGGCTAAATATATTATAATAGCAATAGTATGGGGCGTTGCGTGAACACACATGCACCAAGGAGGGTGGACCTGTGGACTTTGGCGGACTATTTGACGAGCGCATCGTACCGCACAGCCCTCCAGCACCACTACAAATAGAGTGTCTAATATACACAAGCGTGCCGGTCCACCAATGTGATACGGCTGATAAACACGAAACGCATGCCGCTGTTCTGCGTGGTAGCATCTTGAAAAGCTGCGCGCTCCCGAATAGCTTACAAGTTGACCCTAACAGGATGCAACCCAAGGAATGCCATTGATATCAGTGGACCTGGGATCCCAGCACTCTATCACCCACCGCAGACCCGCTATATATGGGTCTGAGTTTCGGACCATCCCCCTGATGGAACTGTCAGTGTCTCTAAGCGAAGCCTGGCCAGCGCCTGGTTGCAACTGATAAAAGCCCAAAGCCCCTCCCGTCTAAAAATGGTCCGTCTTCTCACTTGCAGACTGTTTCTTCACCATTCCTCGATGTTTCCTTCGCCTCATCTTTCGGTTACGCAACCTGCGAATTTTCGAAACAGAACTTCGCCTCACATGGACAGGGCCGCTGCGGGGTTTTTTTTTTCCAATGGCCACAGCAATGCTACCACTAACAGCAACTTCTTATTCCCACTTATTCCAGTCCAGAAGCTGGCTGGGAGTCGAGCAAGAGCACTGAGCAGAACCCCCTGTTTCTGATAAAAGGAGAGCAAACAAGCGCCTTACAAGGCAGATGAGCCGCCATGACGACAACTTATCCTAAAGCGCTTGCCAAGCCTTCACTTCATCTATCATCGGATTGGCCGCCTTTCCTGAATCTCTCCTTTCACGTTGTGGATAGTCCATCGAAAGCGCTGCCCACCGGTAAGTCGGAGACAACTGGACGCGCTTCCAATTCAGACACGACTTTCTTGCAAGTTTGCTACTGGGACAATGATCCGAGATGTTCAAGTCAGGTTGCGTTTGATTACAAATACGTGCGGTCATCGTCACTTAGTGCTGCGCTCACCATGGCCTCGATCTGATAAAAATCTTCAGGACCCAGACACCCAATTCGAGGCCTTGTGGACGGAGACTGCCGTATCTTACAGTACTCGTCAGGCAAAACACGCAAGACACCGTCGGTCTGTATCAGCCTCATTTCGGGCGTCGTCGACTCGGTGGCTTCAGTAACAGGGCTTGAAATTGAATGCCCGTCACAGCCTGCTACATTGGGCTAGCACATCCAGTCATTCTTCATATCCAATTGGCCGGTGAAAGGGGATCTTGCGACTCCAGTCGTCTTCATGTCGTAGTCAACATCGTTGCTCAGTCTTGGGCAAGTACAAAAATGCTTCGGTCTGCGACGCCAAGACTGAAGAGATCTAAGCGAGACTCATGCCTCTTGAGCCAAGAGAGAAAGAGTGTCAGAAGAATGCATCCATCACAAAATTTCCGCACGTCTCACAGTGCTTCAATGTATGCTGCACATGAACATCTTCAATAGGCGTGAGAAAAACAAGCCTGATAGCGATAGTACAAGTGAACTCTAGGACTGAGACTCTCGGGATGTGGGTTAGCACGGAAGAAGTAGAACCTCTGTAACATTACACATATGGAGAGTCCATGGTAGTCGGTCAAGGACGCTCATTAATCACAAACTACAACTGTATCACTTGATGTCTCGAAGACCCATACACGTGTAACCTTGCGCTCGGGACTATAGCTTAGATCGAAAAGAGGGTCTACGCGAGAACTCCATTTCTATCGTTCAACAAGCATAAGCTTCCTTGCGGTGCAAATGAGTATTGGAAATCAGATTCGTCTACAACCTAGACTTGGAGCCAAAACATGAATGGGCTTCATTACTATGTATAAGTCATCTGCAAGCACTCTCTTGCTTTCTTTCAATATACCAAATGCATCTTCCGGTCTTTAATGCTGGTTCAGCAGGCTTCTAATCGGTTGCAAAGCTTCAAAGGTATTATGTATGCTCTCGTGGTGCTCTAAATGTATGCTTCATGTATGTAGCTCGCTGGTTGGGTCTGCCATCCAAACGTACCTAATACGCGCCTACATACACACATTCATGTATACGTACATGCATGTTGCATTGGATCCTCATTAACAATGCTCAGCTGTAATCGTTGCAAGGAAGTGTTCCAAGATCAAGCCATCAATAGCATTAGTGTGATTGAGATATCAACGTCAGGCGATAGATACCACAGCCCTGGATTATGGTCATTGGCGTTTTTACTGATTTTGGAACCCTCAAAAATCTATGTTTTGAAAACATGATAAACATTGGGAAAACGAGATTCTCGAGCCGCAATTGTAAATATTGATCTTGTAACCATTTTCTTTAATGAATCTCCAAATATCCTGTTTCAGGATTTCGTTTTGTGCCTCAAGCCATTACCTTCAGATATTATCGGCGGTGTTCGTTATTTAGCTGAGGTCTCCTTACAAGACAAATACTCAATACCATGGCCCTACACTGACATGAAAAGAGACGCACTCACATGAGCTAGTCGTTCGAATTTTGAACCAGAGAATTGAGGATGAAGCTATAACAAGGTATTTTGATTGAGTTTCAAAGACACTGAGAATGTTAGCACTCTCGATACGATCATGTAAACAGCTTCTTGAATAGACACTCATGATGAACCTAAATCTGTAATCAAGTCTTCAAGTTCCGTCGTCTCAAAGTGACCGGAGCCATGCTCATGGAAGTTAAAGTGGGTTCTTTAGAGGATATTCAAGGCCAAATCCCTTGACCAGCAGGTCTGCATCTCTCTGGGATCAAGTACTTGGGTCTCGAAGACGCCTCTAGTCGACAGCTGGTGGCTAGGGTGGCTTTCCTTGGACTAGACTCCTGCTTTGCACTCGGAAAGCCATAGGTCTGGGCTCTTCATAATGTGGCAGTGTCAGCAAGTCATGATGAGCGAGCCTCGAGGTTTCGGTTAAGGCGGCATTCAGTCGAGAACTTGGGTAGATGCCTAAGACTTAGAGAATACCACCTTGTCAAGTGACAAAAATTGTACCTCTGAGGTGTCATCGTGGACCCCTTGCAAATACTTTTCTGCCGAGCATCCTTTTGCTCTCTTCGTTCGTGATAATTGAGCCTCTCGTAGTCATGAAGGTCTGTAATATTCTCTAAGCACCATCTTCATCAAGACACGAACACAAAAGTGTGACCTGCTGATGTCACCTGCTGATGCCATATTTCGCCTTTGTCTAAGGGGCTATAAGATGGATCTCTGAGAGGCAAAGTATTCAGTCACAAGGAAAATCAATTCAGAGCCCGTTTTCGCAACTTTTTTCCAGCCTTCTGAGAATCTGAGCGCCGTCATTGATCAGGAATAACAAGGTGTTACGGCCCTTGGAGCAAGCCGGCCGGTGGGCTGACAGTGTATGGATAGCGGCGTCTGCACTTATACCACGCAGATTATCATCCCAGTCTTCAGTATCGAAAGTAAGATGGAGTATCATAATTCTAAGTTGACAAACCTCCGTGTTCCGGTAGGGAGAAATAATTGTTATACCGACAGACCATGATTACGCTTGCACGAAGAGGCATTTGCAATACACAGTCAACGGCTTCTCAGTTTGGGGTCCAAGCATAAAAACCTGATCGATAATTGACTATCTAGGGTCAGCTCGAGAATTTTGAAGCTGTTGCAATAGAAACGGAGCCTTGGTTTGGTGCGGCAAAAGTCTAGGAATTGGAGAGGTCAGGGCCGATGGCGCATGCTACAGCCAAGACCTACCAGCAACCACAGTCGCTTCAAAGAGATTACAAATGATATCCTTGGAGCTCTGGGATCACCGCAAGAGCTTGGGATTGAATGTGAGGGCCGATACAATAGCTATACTGGCAGTCAGGCCAGGCCATAGCGTTACCTGTTATTTGTTCGGTGCTCTGCAAATCTGCAAGAAAGATGATAGACTCTCCCTAATACGAGTGGGTACAGCTCTTCAGGGCATCTCTATAATTCTAGGAGTGGATCGACATGATCTAAACCTGCAAACATGCATTCGTTGGGAAAGGTTGAATCCTGAAGGCCAGCCCAGGATTCGTCCTGTTAGAGGAGAGTTGTCGCGTAGCGTAATATGACCAGCTGCGTGCTGCTGGCCACAGTCAGTTTTGAGATATTTTGGGAATTATCGGCATACATTCACGTAGTGAAAGAACAATCAGAATACTAGATTTAGCAGATACTTTCCGTGGATCATACCTTGGTCGTAATGTCACGTTCAGCCGGGACGTGGGTCTGTATTTTCCTCTCGCACCTGAAAATATGGCGCCAATTCTGAACTGACTCTTTTCGCTGCCAGCAACCTTTTTGTTTCTAGCAGGAGGAATCGCAATTTATTTGCAATTTTTACCTACTCCTTGACTGCAATAGACAAAGCAAAGCAATGTGCCTTACAACGTGCGATTTACAAATGACTGGCAGCGGGATCGCTGAGCAAATTTCGTCCCAAATCAAGAGCAAGCCTTTCCCGATCACAGACGTCAAGTCTAGAAGTCTTAGTGCTGTCTTCGGCTGAAACCATCGCTTTAGGCTAGCCAGGACAACTCATTCTGATCCCTCCGACGCACGTAAGGCATGGGAGACGGGCAAGGTCATTACCAAGGCCACGGGGGTACGATGCAAGGTTCTAGCACTGAATATCAGCGCACCCCATTCTGTACGTGGAACTGAGGCCTAAGACACCCAACGCTGGACCGATGTCCTACGCCTCATCGTTCTTGCCAACATTACAGGCATCATGGTTGTTGACTACGAGCTGCTCAAGAGTCTTGAGAATCAATTTATTGACAACTATCTTGGTCAATTCCTTGTCACCCAATTGCTTCTGCAATAGCTTCTGGAGGCATTCTTGCTACGCCAACAATGCAGCAAGTGGAGTGGTCTGCTGACACCAGTGACCTCTGGTGGGTCCACGGATTCTGGCACGTTGACCAGCAAAGCAGACGCGGGCGAGAGGACGCAGACGGCGATGTTTCTGTCGAGCTCAGATAGCATGCTCAACAAAGACACAATTGTCCCAGTGGATGGCGCGTGGGTCTGCTTCAGCTTTGATCGGTCCAAGATGCATGGTACCTCATCCCGACACCCAGAAGGCTAAATCGCTGATGAGTCTTGCCCAATGCAGTCCCGCCAGTTGATCTGAAAGTTCGTATCCGCCACTCTGGCCGCTAGGCTCGAATCTCGGGCCGGTCCGCAGCCTTGTGTTGTCAAGCCCCATCCAGTTGTTGGGCATGTACCGGGGCACCTAAGTACATCACACGCTACTCGTCACTTATCAAGTACTTATGGCCTGAATGCACCCTACTAAAGCATGCAAGCATTCTCATAACTGGTTTCTTCCTCCCATAACTCGTTGCATAAGATATGCCAGCTACAATTTGAACTCAATGCAGGAGATGGCCGATATCTCAACTTGTTTCCTACATGAAGCCTGCAATCATCACCAAACGCAAGATTTGTGACGTGAATATCCTTGCCCAGTCATCACCCATAAAACAACTATGAGTGCATACGTATTGATCTCAGACAGCTTTATCAGGATAATGCACAAGGAACATAACTCAAATTGTCGCACTGTGGAAGTTGACACTCATACTTGCCATTGGAAAAGGATGTAACATTGAGTGCACGAACATTTTATCAAGGCATGAGCATCAAAATAATAGAGATCGGGTCTGAATTCGATCATGGGTTCAAAATCTGGATTTCGCTGGTCCTCGTTCGACCCGGACGATACACACGGCCACATCGACTTGCGAAGCATGGCGAAGTGAGGCTTGCGTGCACATATGTGGTCTTCCTTCCTGACGAGCCTTACCTTATACTTAACCTAAATGAGAATCAAACGAATTCATGCCATTGCCTTCCGCTGCAAGGCCTTCGCAAAGCTGGTCCCCGAGGTCAACAAGATATTGAATATGCAGGAAGATATGGCGACAGTCCTGTCAGGTTTTGCAAGTTGAACTATGTCTTCTATGATGGGCCAAATCATATCGATCCTCGAGTTTGAGTGGCGTGATATGAAGCTCGATCGTAGATCCCTGGTGTGTTTGACTTGACTTGATATGAATATTCTGACAGTGCTCTCCCACTCATTCCACACCAATGAGTAGCAGGTCAACAATACTATCTCTGCCATGGAATAGGCATTGACAGCCGAACTTGGAGCTTGCATTTGGTTTGGTTGGTATCTACTACGCAAGTACCTGAGAACCTAAACATTCTGTTGAAGTTCATATGTCCTGCTGACAAGCGGCCTTCTAATCCTTCAAAGTAGAGTCTATTGTTGTCATTTATGCTTCATTTGCAGCCATACCCTTCAACTTCAGTCTATATCACTGCAGATATTCCACTGCACTAGCTTGGTGGTTCTATGAATGGGATCACCCACGACAGCCTTCGATGAAGCAATACAATTCTGAATGCTTCCGATGATTCATATTGTAGACTGTGATAGCATGGGTTTTGCGCATCAACGAGTAGCAATACATGAGAACATCAAATTTGATACAACTCTCCAGGCACAATTCATCCAACGTCTTGAGTTATTATGTTAGAAGGAAGTTTTGACTCACTCTATCATCTTTTGATAATAAGACACGATCAGTACTTAGGATAAAAATCAAAGAAAAAGGCATTTGAACTTTTGCGGTAATATTGTGCAGTGATAATTACAGTTTGCGAGGTATAATGGGCGATTAGTTTCAGGATGGCATGACTCGGTGTTACCAACCCTTGATAGCTCAGTTGGAAGAGCGCTGGACTGTAATTGTATAACTGCCCATCCATAGGTCGCTGGTTCGATCCCGGCTCGAGGGAACCCATCTTTTTGCAGATTACCGAAACTGCAAATCCTTTTTGTTTCTTGATACTCACTAATTCAATTTGTGTCTTGTTATCACTCGGTTAGTTTGATTATCGAGTCACTGTCCATCTTATTGTTTATGAAGATTCATCATTACCCAATTTAGTTTCTTGGGGTGCAGTAAATATCAAGATCAAACGAGAACTTGTTTTTATACAATCATGCAAAGTCCTTTCATCGAGGTGGGCCAAAAATGGAGAGTGCACAGGTTTTGATGATAAAATCGGACCCCAGGTACATGCATATGTAAATACTCGAGTAAGTTATAGCAGCTATGGGCGAATTGAGGTGTGCAAGTGATGGCTCCGACTATCAGGGACGTATGTATCGGTATATGATACAAGACAACGAAACACCACTCAATGACATGCAGGAAAGACCTCAAGACGTTGAGTAGAAGCTTCTAAGATTAGACCTTTGATCGAGGGCCAGTGGAAGTGAAACAGATCACAAGAGATATTATTTCCCTTCTCTTTGCTGAATAATTAATCATAGAGCATAGTGTAAGTTGTGCAAACTGAAACGAGGATAATAACACATCGTGCGTTTTTCACCTTTTTTTTCTTCCTTTTTTGCGCTATGCTGCCAATGCTGTCTTTTATTGTCTTTAGGATATGGTTTTGAAAATCTGTTGTTGCATTGATGCTGAAGATGTCGAATTTGAGTTCGTTGAATAACTCTCTCGCAGGCGATTTCTCCACAGGTTTCTTCATTATACTGACACTTCAGCTCCATGGCTTTGGTTCTGGAAGTAGGATGCAATTATGTTCAGATTATGAAGGTTCCATGTTGATGATCATGAATTCATTTCATTTCGTGTCAACAAAAGTTCAGATCTACTATCATGCCAGTATTTGAATACATTCCGAATACAACCGAGTACTTTTATTCCCTAATATGCAAAAGCCAGATAAGGAAGCACTCATGTCATAACAAATGGCCAGCTCAAATAGCTCAGCGAGATCTCCATTTTGTTATCATATTATAAACTGATGTTAGATTGGCAAAATCGTGGCAAGACCACACTCAAAACCTTCGGCAGGTCTGACACTTGTGTGTGTTGACTCTTTCATATATGCTCATGAATATGTATATATAGAAGGTCTCGCCTTAGGTTTCAATAAATGGTAAGTGCCATGCTTATTGCTGATTTGAGCTTCTTTCTATGCGCTATCGATGCATTCTCGAGGACTTGACTACGATGAGAGGAACAGGAGACAGCTCGGTCGTCTTGATATGTAGACTGGGAATGTACGCTCAGAACTGATCATTTGAGGCCTTGATTTGAAACGGCCTATGAATTGAGACACGAGAAGCAACCGAGGGCATGAAAAAATCTCAAGAAATTAGATATTCACGATGATTCAATATTGGTATCTAAGCATGGACTGTCTCCATTACAGTATAGCAGCCTATTGCGGGACCGCTTCCGTGGCCGACCGAAAGACTCGCGGTGGAGCCTATAGCATCAGGACTCAGGAGTATTGAAGGCCTTGATAATGGCTGACGATTGATTCACTTGCAGTCGTTCCTAAAATTCAAAGTATGGTGCTGATGGTTGATCACCCTGACCGTTGTGCTTGTAAGCCACAGCCGAAATATTGAATGAACAGTGTTTGTGTAGGCTCCCCAACCGTTAGGATCCCAGATTTCTTTCATATCTTCCCGTGACATGCTCATTCGAGACATATCACTATTGGCTCAACTTGATATATAACAATTGTCACTTTGTATAAATTGGACACACATTTGTCTTATCATCGTCCCGTGAATGGCAGTCACTCACATACAAAGTTTCTGTCGTGGACTCCATCAACGACATATTTCGCAGAAATCACTCAGCGGTAAAAGTTCAAAAATTAAAGCTCGAGTTTCAAGTTAAGGACATTTCTCGTACGCTTGAGATGTACTTTCGAGTCCCAGAATCCCGTCCAGCATGTCAGTACGTGGCCATGGAATGATTATAGTATCATTTTAAACTGACATTGTATCATCATGGTCAAAGCTATGGATTTTTCCTCCTCCATTCATTGCTATGAATGAACTTGTTCGAGCATCATAATACTGCTTTCTAATTCCCTGGACCTCTGTCTATCTCTTTCTTCGACACGGCGTGTAAATATCGACTTTATACTATATTTCTCACTGTCAGGGCATAGATGTGAATGTGTATGTACTTATTTATATACGGTGTTTCATTAGTGGTGACAGCTAATTAGCTAACGAATTCTGCTGCAATTTAAAAAGTGTTCTGCCTTTCTTACGACGTGCGTGTGCCTAAACATGCTTTGAATATTACGAGTTCACATGGCCTATAAATCTTATGGCATTCTAGACTGATCTTCTGCCGGTGGTTCAATAAATCACTCTCCTGTGATTAATGTGGTTTTGGAGGGGCTCAAAACTTCCCATCGTCTCTTTTCATGAGACATAGGGCGTTCACAGCGCATCGATGCGATGGGTTTTACATTCAATTTCTGCGCTCAGGTGGGTGGGACTTGTCTCTTGTCCCATTGCGCGCCTCAAAGGACAATCTTGGAGCCTTCTATGTGGCATTATTTCAGAGCCAGGACAGCAGCAGTCGCATGTACCAAAAGTCATTCTTCGTAGCGCTATCTGTACAAATGGCTAGTGCGATCTCTACACAAGTTCCTCGCAGATTATATATGAAGTAAGAGTTCTTCATAAGTCCCTGAAGACGGACCAAATTGATATGTTCTGTCACTATGTAATGGTTTTCTATTGATCTGCCTCAATTTATACTGATTATAAAATATGCAAGCAGACTACAATCTGCATAAGTTTTGAGTGGGCAAGAAACCTTTCTGTCTTTGTTACATCAAGCAGGATTATCAGCCGGTACGGGATCAGGACCAAGGAGGCGATTTGTCCCAAGTTCTGCCTTTGAGATGAGGAAGACATCGAGATCGATAAGACCATATTCGAAAGAAGAGCCAAGAAGGGTAGTAAACCGCCTAGATGCAGTTGAGAAACGTAAGCAATCGCGGCGGCACATTCCGCCAACGGTTACAGTAGAGTCGGAAATATTTCGTGGTCTGTATATATCCTTATTCGCAACTTTCGTACAATAGCCAGTCGGGAGCGTTCCAGAATTGTCCATGATCGAACCACGTCACATACAGCAGAGGTTACAGATCGGAATTTTCCAATAAGCCCATCTTCTGCTTGCTAGTAATCAAAAGAACAAGTGACAACTGCCATACTTCGTAAAGACGCCGAGCTTCAATGTTGCAGTCCTAGACATCCATTGAGGCCGAATACAAAATGTGACTTAGCTTCACAATATAACCAATTTCATATCCAATCGCTGACTCGTTCGACCTGGACATCGGCAGTGCGTTTCGACAGGGTACATCTGATCTCGCGCCGAAGTCGAATCCTACGATAAAGGTACTGTAGCAACCAACTGCATGTGGCGGAAATGACGGACTTGTACGTATGTATTCACTGACCAAGTTCAGATCCAGATTCGCTGCAGAAGAGCGAACATTGGTCTTGGAGGGTTCCGTCTACCATAAAAAACAAGCCCAAAAGGTCAAGCATGGATGCCGGCAATACAAAGCACATGAACTACACAATCACCAAAAAGGCCCAGTTTGGGATAATGCACCCAGCAGCCACAGCTCGCCATGCCACCAATACCGCTGCAACATACGCGACAAATCCCGGACGAGTGTTCGTAAGGTGGCTAATCAGAAGAGAGGATTCATCTACGCATGTAGCGCGGAGCACACGTGGCTTTTCGTTATCATAGGGCTGATATACATACTGGTTATACATATGTAGGATCTGTATGCATCTTCATAAATCCTTGTTCAACCATACTCACATCGACTGTGTCTTGTCACACCATACACTGTGCAACGCCGACATATGTTCACATAGACAGGACTGTTGCGTTATCCTGTTGTGGGTGAATACAAGCCATTACTGTCACATCTTGTCATGCGATACCAACAACTGAACCACTGTATGCAGAGTCACTGGTCTGTTTCATCGAGCCAAGACATCATGACAAGATATCCTGTGAGTGGATTCACTCGTCCGCTCCAGGATGTTGTCGTCTTATGGATCCCGGATCTCGGTCCTGTACTTGGCGACGAACAGGTGAGCGAGCCGTATTCCCCTATCGCGCAAGCAAGCTACGATCCATCGCTGGCAAGGCGTCACCATGCAGAATGCGTGTCAGTGGCACATGAGGGCCCTTGGAATTATACTTCCTAGTTACCACAAGGAAGCATTTTCTGCGACATCCTTTCCCTGTAGATGTCATAGGGCCTTTGGCACGCAGATAGGCCATGGATTGAACGGTGGGACGTTGCAAAACTGATAACAAGTGATTCCCAAACAAGCCTCTTAACCCCTGTGGTTTGCGCGTGTGCATCACATCTACAGGTTCTGTCTGCCAGGAGGTAGCCTTATGCCATGCGCTGCTGCTCTACTATCGGAGCGAGCTTCAGCGCCTGGTCCAGAACCTGGACTCGAGCCAGGTATTTTGCTGGCGATTTCATCGACCTTGCTGGCTCCCAAAGAAAAGGCCGGGCACACCCACTCGCCGCAACTACACTTAAAACCTTGCCAGGCATACCTGCCAATACTTGAGCCACATTTGGGATTGGGGCAGACCAGTCTCCCGTCCAGTTCGCCGGCCTCCAAAACAGGCTTCATCCACGACAGGGCCTCGACAAAGTGGTGAGGGCAAGGTTGTTTCCCCGGTCCACCGCCTCCTCTAGCGACAGGTCTCTCGTGGGGGATGATGAATTGTGGGGTTGCTAGGACTCTTCTGCACTTCTTGCAGCGGAGCTCCTTGGCTCCTGCATTGGCCGCGTCCACATGAGCCTGGTCCTTTGATCGAGGAGCGTCCGTCTCGTCCTCGAATAGGATCCAATCGGGTTTTCTGCCCAGTTTTGCGCTTTCTTCCACCTCGCGCTCCCAGAGCCAGCGCTGGTAGGTACCGTTGCACTGAACGGCATCGTCCGTATCTGCCGGTCTACCCATGCGAACCCACATCTCGAGCTGGCTCATAAACCCTGGGTTTGGCTCGGCCATCTCGCGCGTCTTTCTGACCCACTCCAGTGCAGCCTCAACAGCACGTCGTGCCGTCTCCTCATCTGGGCGAATATTGCTGTTTGAGTTGAGTCCATATCGGTGCGGGTGCTTCCAAAGCAGATACGCTACGACAGCAGTGACAGACCGGGATTTCCCCATGGCGCAGTGAACATAGACAGCGCCAGGCTTAGTAGGATCCACGCTGGGCTTTCCTTGCAATGTCAGGTCCTTCATCTCTGCAGAAGGCGGCAGAGGTGTCTGGCCCTTGTCACTAGCGATTGTCTCTTCTTCCGTTTTGTCCTCGCCAAGCTGCGAGTCTGATGGTCTTGCCTCGGGCAGAATTGTGCCCTGAGGCCACTCATCGGTGCCTCCGCTCAGACTCCTGTGGATGAATCTGACAGCACGTGGCAGGTGGATTATGATGTCCTCGTCCTCGACATCATCGAGGTCGATGCTCAAGTGAACGCAGTGTGGCTGTACTTCGGGCAACTCCACGAAGCTATACTTGATCATGCTCAATACACTGGTGATACCTTGAGCTTCCATGGCACCTGGACGACGCAGAGCAAAAACGCCTCCAACAAAAAGATTGTCGGGGCCATCGACGCGATTGAGCGCCATGGCTTTGCGTTCGGTAATGTTCAGCTCGGAATGATCGGGACCGCCCTGAAAGACCGAGCGTCCGTGACAGCGTTGGTCAGATGAGGGTCTTGAGACCAGCGGTGCTGTCTCGCTGTCTTGGTTGTTGTGGCTTTTGTTGTTGTTGTTGTTGTTGTTGTTGTTGTTGTTGTTGCGGCTATCGTTGCTGTGCTCGATGTCGTTCTTGACGCCTGTTGCTTCCGCGACAACAGACGTGGCAACTTCAGCTTGCAGTTCGAGCTGAACGGCACGCAGATCAAGACCTGTCAGGGCTTGGAAGCGGGAGCAGCACGCGGGCGAGAGACAGGTGCTGCGCCTGTGGCTGTTGCTGTTGCTGTCGCGATTGGAGTGGGCGCCCAAGTCGTCGTTGTCTTGGTCGTTGTCCTGATTGATTTCGTCTTTGTCGTCGTCGATGGCTTGTAGGTCAGTCTCCACGATTATAGCGTCGTCGTCGATATCAATGACAACGCTCGCCTCTGAAGGCGGCTCTGGGGGCTTTGGCGACGTCACGAGAGTCAAGGCCGCGCGAGGTGGCAATGAGGCTGCGGCAGCGGCTGTTGTTGCGTCTGCTGCGTCGACGTGGGCCCGGCCTGACTCATCCGCAGCTGGCATGCTACTGGCGTATCGGTTTGTGGGTTGCGTGAGTGGAGCGACGTCGTACTGCTTTGGTGGTGTTGCTTCTTCGCGCATGTGCCTGCAGCCTCGTCTTGATTCTTTCGTCGTCGTCTTGGTGACCCTCTTGCCTTCCTTGTCGTCTTGCCTTGCCTGCCTTGGTTTTTCTGCGGTCCTTCCTGCCCGGTCTCGGTTTTTCTTCCGCCTCCCGGCAGCTGGGCTAGCCCCGCACTTCTCGCCCCGTTAACTATACGAACCCGCTGCGGGGTGCGCGCCCGTGCTCGTTGTACCCCGAGTACCCAAGTATCGAGGTACATCTATGAAGCGATAGCACCTTACGATAAGCTATCAATGCAGTCCTCCTTTGCTGTCTCCCAAGCACCCATGGATAGCATATAGAAAATGCATAAGCACTCAAGGTATTAATATCCAGGGTTTCTGAGGTAAGACAGGCTCATCAGCTGGAAGAACAATGCATCCCTGGGAGCAGTGCTTACTGTGTAACTAAACACTTGCTGGAAGGTTGATTCTCAGCCCGCCCAAGACGCACAATACAGCCAAAACAGAGATGGCAACCACTCAGATCACAATATGAGGCCTTCGAAGTGATGTTGAATCCTCCTAGCCTGGAGTATTACCCAGACAGGCTAAAATGAGAGAGATTGTCGAGCTATAACTTGGCTCTTTATGAGAGTATTCAAGCAAGGACTGCTCGTCGGAAGTATTGAGGTCCACCAGCATATACCGCCTATGGTTTGTCGATACTATGTAGTGGCTGTCAGCTTAAACCCTTCAAGGTTCCAACGGTTACACAAGGATAAGAGCCTAGTCTATGAGCACTTCCAGTGTTCAAGAAGTATTGGTTGCAATCCTATCCCACATGTATATTGTGTCCGACATATATAATACCAATGCAAGTGCAGTGTGCACTCATAAACTAGGAGACAACCTCTTCTGGCAGACAGGTGTATAATCTGCTTACGAATTTTCACAAATACCAGATTCCAAGCTCTTTGGACACGAGGCAGGAATAGTGGCAATAATTTTCAAGTAACATTTATTGCCTTGTTGGCTACATTACAATATAAAATGAACTTATGTAGTGTCATTTCACAAGGACAACATCAATACTTAGCCACTCGAAAGCCATAAAAGTCAACATTCATGAGTTCTCAAAATCCGTTCAACTCCTCCTGACATCGGGCAGCAGCACATCCGAAGGAAGCACTGCGTCAGGGCGTCCAGCGCCTGCAATACTACTCAAGAAGCTCAAAGCCCAAAAGCTATTAATACAACGGCATCAAATCATTACCTATTGGTACGGGCAACTGCACCTGCACAACATGATGAAATAGGCGAATTGTATACACACTGCAAGTAGAGGTGCTCACTGGTAGCCCAAGTCGTATATAGCGCAACTAGTAATAGCAGTGGTGATGTTGCTTTTCAAACGCCGGTCCTCTTGACAGCCCCATTTCCAGACACCGAGGGATCCGCATGGATATGGCGATCTGGTAGGGCTGGACCCAATGTTTTCATCCCGCGTAGGCCACAAAAGAGTCGACAGGTTTCTCCATTCCTGGTATTTCTGGGACAGTAGGCTCTCACATACTCCCACGCCTTGCTATGCCCTCCATGTTCGTGACAATTGCTCTCCAACGTACATCAGCCCTAGCTGAATCGCCAGCCAGGATCGCAAGCTAGTAGATGTCACTGCATGATCTTGGGGGTTACAGTTGCGGCTCTGAAAATTCAAAAGGATATGCAGTCATCAGTAGGATTCATCAAGTATTTACAACAGGGACAGATGCAAGGAGGAAAGGTAGACGATACATGGCTTGGAATCGAGACCCGAGTAGAGTAGAAATTGGGAGAACTTGGGACAAAACCGGGTTGCGGCTCCTACAAGGAGGGGAGACGGTAAGATTTGATGATACATTGTTTTTCTTTGTTGAATTTCTGATGAATCTTGTGTCCAGGGATGTCATCAAGGCCCGAATGCGAAGATATTGCCGAGTGTTTGAATAGTAGCCGATGTCGTAGCTGTTCTTTCCACGAAAAACGGCACGAGAGTTTCGGAACTCTTACTGATGCCTTGTGGCGAGAAAATCGATCTCTTCAACAACGAAACCAGCCTGAGTGACGTCTCTGAATACAGAGGCCCAGAGACTGACCATGAAATGTGTCCAATACAGGTACTGAAGCCAAGGAGACAGTCTGCTGAGCGACACTTCTTGTCAACACGATGCTCCAAGACCGCACATATGTGACTACAGCCAGGAGACTAGGTCCCGTAATCTTCAAACCTTGCAAGCCATCTACAATCATCTGATTGTCAAAACAAATAAAGGGGGATCTGCGTTACTTCTGAACCGGATTGGCGGTGACTTCCCCACGTCCAGTATCCCCTTGAAGCTCGCTTCACTCCTAGGCTTGATCCTTCGCAGACTGCATCTCAAGGTGCTTTAATGTTTGCCAGCTTTTCCTCCATGTGTTCTCTCGGCTCCACGAGAGTGCCATACCGATGCTATTTCACATTTACTCAGGAAGAATATGTAGCACTGAGCCAACTACCGCCTAACCTTGAGCTGAAAGTTCGTCCTGCGATTCTGATATACGCTGAGCGAGAGACGCGGAAATCAGACTCGGAAGACAACTCAAGAAGATTGCAGTAGACCAGCAAAGCATAAGCAGTAACAAAAGCTGGATGAATGGAAAGGATGGCTGGGTCAGTTGTGTGGGACAGACACAGGCAGCAAGAGTGGGTCGAAGCCGTTGGAAGGATTCCGGTCTACAGTAGCGCCAGCCATTTGTGTCCACCACGATGCACAGCACGGGCATCAAGGCAGGTTGAAGGTTAGGGTGACCATTACTTGCATCCTTGTGACTCTATTTGGCCATTCTTTCCTACGGTTATACATGCATGAGTGAAGAAACGTTACCTTGAATGAGAGAGGTCAAAAGCTGAGTTCTGTCGGGCGACTGAAAGTCCACTCCACAACGACATATTTTTGACTTATAAAATTAGGTCACTGAGAGCAATAAGGCTGTTTGAGGTGGATTGGTCCATGTCTTGGCTTTCTGAAGAGGAAACATCATTGAGTGGAACGACTGTACCCCCTCGATTCTAGCACACTTAGAGTGGACATTGTTGATATCTGCTCAGCACTTAGTACTTTCGACGGCTTAAAACTAATCATGTACAATATTAGTTGACTCGATGCACACGCCGTATAAATTCTTGATTATGCAGCTGTCTAGTCAGTGGGGTTGTACGATATCTTCGCTCGACTTCACAACCCGAGAACCGACATCCGCCCTTACCGCTAGCAAACATATACCTTGCTAGTTTCAGCAAATACACCCATCTGGGTAATCACATCAAATCAATCGAGACTTGCTTATTCGTGCTGTCGCCAAAGTCTCGGTTTCTTTTCTTGTATCTATATGTGCGTGCATATATACCCCATACCTTTAAGCTGGCTGGCCGGCATCAGTACACCTTCTACTCCACTAGGAAATCCCTACCGGATGATGACGATTTCATCTACTCTTATGACAAGGCAGTAACTCGCGAGCAAAATGCAAAAGTTTATCTATATAATACGTCAACAAAATCAAAACAAAGGGATCCCGGCCCGCAATACGGCCCGAAGACCACAGGCTGAGTATTTTGTGTTGTGTGTGTAAGCCGGCAGACGACGACGGCGTGTCAGACCTTGAGGAGCAGATCCTTTTCGGAACACAAATTGACTTGAGGATCCATTCCAGCACTAGGACATGTATACACTTTCACACCCACAAGTAAATCTACATGTAGGTCCAACTCACCACCGCCGATTAGGGCCGAGCTGCTCCTAAGGGTACCTAGCCCATGAAATCGACCACCACCACGACCTAGCGGAAAAGGTCCTAGGAAATGTCGATTGCCAAGCTCAACTCGCATCAGCGGGCGGAATCCCAAGCCCAAACATCCTCGATCGCTTCGTGGATATTTCCATTATTGCCGAAGCTGGACTCCACTACTATTAGTGCTGTAGAACCAAGGTTAGCTGTTCATCCACTCACGGTATATGTACCCATCATGGTTAGAGCCGTTGGGATCAAAAGCTTGACGTGCTTAGCATATCCCTGAGAGTAAAGCAGGCATGAAATGAGGACGTAAGTCTCGGTAGTACCGTAGGGCTGGATGGCATCCCGCCACTTGGCTGTTTTTGCCGTGTCCTTTTGTTCATTTTGTCCATCATGCATACACGTATCCTTTGTACAATGTTCGTTATTGGTTCAGACGTGTAGACATATGGGAGTAGAATGAAAAGCAAGACTCACCAGCAACAAACGAGAAGCATGTTGGCCCTCAACCCACTTTAGGATTCTTCTTTGGTCGCCCAGTGATATTGTCACATTGACCTCGGGCCAGTACCCTAGATTAGTACAATACAGATCAGCAGTACCAAGTAATGTCCTGTTTCTCAATAGACGACCAGCCACTTACATGGCAGTAGCCTAGCCCCAGCAGAACAAGCAGCATTTCAATGTATTGTTTACTTACCTAGTTGAGCGAATTAGCAATAGTCAGCAGCATTTTTGCACATGAACATGTACATACACATAGATATGTACGGGCAGGCAGCATCATTCCATCTCGCATAGAACTGCCAATATTGAAAGAAAGAAAAAAGAAATCCCTTTTGTCTTTTTTCTCCCCCTGTCGTCCTTACCTTTCCTTATGGTGCTGTCACAATAGAAGGCCCGTCCAAGGGTCCGGATGAACGACCACAGTCATCCAGGGGCCCAAGGAGGTTAAGAACAAATCAAGGGATTTTGCATCCTGCCAACACTGCCATAGACGGAGTAGTAAGTACACAGTACTTGTCCCTTTGAAGTTGTCGTTCTAGCTTAGGGCCGAGGTGACTGCTACGGACCCAGATAGTCTTGCAACAAGGAAGCTGTAACAACATTCAATTGAACCGAGTGTTCTATATTTTGTCATGAATATCTATAGCAGGTTCAACACCTAAGCAGAAACTGACTTCATCTGCATATAGGATATGTGCCACATTCTTCCAACGTACTGGGATAACAATGCCGTTCAACTAAAAGCTATCTCAATAGTTCGAGATCCAACTTCTGGGATTTTCACTCGCTCTTGGCGCCTTTCGTCTGCAGAACTACGACGAACAAAGCGCTAGAGACTGTGAGCCCGTGCTTCTGATTTCCAGCGTGGCTGGCTAATTGTTACTCTTTGCTGGGTCGCCAGAACCCTATAATCCCTTACGCCCACTTGCGCACTCCTTCGGGTTTTGACTGGCCAGGAGGAGAGAAGGTGTGTTCTCGCCCCTTCGGCATTTGTCTCTGTTGATCACTAATTACTTTTGTAATTTCGTTACCCTCAGAAGTGTTTGACATGGCTAACCTTTCGTTGGCTGCCAAACACAATTCCACGACCCCCAACCCAAAAGACACCGTCCCCGCTCTTTCTTCTCCCTCTTAGCATTCATTGTGATTGTCGAGCCGTAAATCCTTTCAACTACTCCCACGAAGGGCTCATCTGCCCGATATTGGCTGGGGAAGCTCTTCCTCTATCATACATGCATTCTCCAGCATGTTTGTCCACTTCCCACTCGTGCCTGCATGGCTGTGCTTGAGATGTTGCCGGAAATGATCAGCTCTGAAGAACTTCTTCGAGCTATTGCACTCTTTGAACTTGTGGTGATCTGACAAGTGCCGAATACGCTCATCCCAATCCTGGTCTGTTACTTGTCGGCCGTGGCCGTGGCCTGCCGAGGCAAGCCCAGTTCTGGCAAACTCCTCGCCGCAGTAGCCGCATGTGTCAGCCTCTCCAGGCCTGGTTGTAGACTCGTGGAAAGCTCTGTCGCATGTCGAAAGCGCTGAACAAGACCAGGAGTGGCGGCGCACATGAAGCGAATTCTGATGCCGTTCTGCCTCGTTCTTATTCTTGAACCGATTTCCGCAGAAACTGCACTCATATTGTTTCTCGGCCTCGTGCGCACTAATACAAGAGAATGATTATTAGCAACACGCGGTTAGATGGGGCACAGAAAGAGGAGCCCAAAAGTTCATGGCTTACGCTAATTCCTCGTATGTGTCAAACTTTTTGGGCTTCTTGGGACAGCAATCGCACATATGGAAGCCTTGTATTTTGCCAACCCCGCCGCCCGTTCGCAGCCCGGGATCTGTCAGTTTTCTTGGACTTGCTACAGCTCGTACATCACTTGGACCTCTCTGGTGAGGATTTGTCCGCGGTGCAGTCGTTGATCTTGGACTGAGATTGACGGGTGTCGGTGTAGCAAAAGGCGAGGAAGCCACTTCGATTGGTGACATGCCAGAAGGGGACAAGCCTATGGGCGATCTCCTGCCGAATGATAGCGAGGATGTCATGCTCGTTGCAGTGCTCAATCCACCAAAGCTGCCACTTCGGTCCCCTGACGAAACAGAGGATATGCTGCCGTGCGGCGGGTTGACTGACAATCTAGGCGCTGGACTGCCTCTGGAAGCAGCGTCGCGTCGTCGCAAAAGGTCGCTGTGACTTGGCACATGGCGCACCACGAACTCCTCGCCAGGAGGGCTTGAAGCCCGCCGTTTCAGGCTTGCTGGCAGCGTATCGTGGCTCAGACTATTTACTCGCGAGTGCCGACTTTCGTCCAAGTGAAAGTGGCTCAACCGGCTTTCCATGGGATACTCAACTTCGTGGTCATAGCTGTCACTGGAGGTCAGGTCATCTGTGAAAGGCCCAGAATTCTGTCTCTTAGTCCTGAAGAATGGACTGCGATCTGCGTCTGAAGCCGACATGGTCTCAATGGGTGATCTGTATTCAAGTGGCCGGTTGATTTGCGTGAAGTGAGTGTCCCGGGGTGAAACGGCGGAATGCAAGGTCGAGTCTGCGAATCTGGGTGACTCGACACCCAATCCGGACTTTGGTCTGGCGGCTAGAGTAAGCCGTGGCAACGCAAGTTGTCGCTCTGTCGCCAGTCGATTTGGCCCCGGGCCTTCTTGCAAAGACTGCATGGATAAGCTGAGAGCGGACGCACGAGGCGGCGACTTGTTGTCCAGAGCACGCTTTGAGTCGAGTTTCTTGAGCTGCTGGTGGTCGTAGGACTCGCTGGGTCCGAGTTGATAGTGGCTATGGACACGCCCAAAGCCAGGACCATGATCATAGCTACCTCGTGCTCTTGGATCTAAAAGTTAGTGACCGAGCCACGTAGAGGTTTGAAAGTATTTGAACACCTGCGAATTGACATTTCCTTTCAGGTTCGCAACGACGAAAGCAGAGCACAACATACCCTGAGGAAGAATAACTAGAAAGGCTAGAGTATCCCTCGTCCTTTGTTGCAGCAACGACAACACTGTCTCGTCTTATGAAAGCAGGTACGTCGTCTTGTCCAGCCTTTGATGACCAACTGGGCTCCAGACTGCCATAGTTGCTCTCACTCCTTCTGCCAAACCGAGAGAGACTCTCACTGTATGATTCCTTCCGAAGACGATCGAAATATTGGGTATGGTCTGCTTGAGGACCCGGGTGGGGCACGAACTTTGGTGGGGGCAAAGCAGGGGGCGGACCGTGGAATGTGCGCGCATTGGGAATACCCACGGGCCCTGACATGGACCTATCGTAGCCGGACGAGAAGGGCCCGCCGGAGCCAAAGGGCATCTGAGTGTCATCGTCGTGAATAGATATTCTGGGGGTGCCAACGTCCCGCGGCGCTGACCGTGCACCGCGGATATCCATCGTAGTATTCGAAGAAAGGTCCCAGGACGCCAAAAAGGAGGAGGCAAGGCGGCTGGCGGTAGGAGGAGGCTGTCGACAGGAAGCCGTTCAAGAGCTGGACGTTATAAATTTGGTCAGCAACCACATGCAAAGAGCAGCAATTTTTGACGTAGCCCCAGGCTAAGAACTAAGCAGACGTAATCAGACCAGCCCAGAGACACACCAGTTTGTGGTTTGTAGCGGGTGGCACTGGTCTCGTCGCACTCGCAGTTGCGGGCAGCAAAGAGACCCACCTCATCAGCAATAGGGATTGCTTGGTAGCTCCAAAGACGTCTCCTGTGCCTATGGTATGATATTGTGTAACACCGCAGTGCTTTCTGTCCGGGTCCTTGCTCGTCGAGAGCTCGAGGAGGGCCAGCGGCAGACCGTCGCTATGTGCAGCAGCAGCCAGGCATAGGAAGGGTCTTGTCTTGTGTGATTCGTTTGTTGCGTTGGCCTTGGCTCAAACAATCTCGCGTCACGTTGCAGGCTACACTGCCACCCAATGCACAGTCACCAGCAAGTCGTGAGCGCAGGACAGGCTTTGACGGGTGGATAGCGTTTTGGCGAGCTGCAGAGTTGCACCAGCTAGCAGCAGCGACAAGGCAAAGAGACAGCGAAGCAGAGAGGCGGCGTGGAGCAGCAAACGGCGAGCACAGTCGAGAATCGGGGTGCTGGATGGCGCAGCGAGAGAGGCCGAGAAGCGAAGCTCAGCTCGTTAGGGAGGAGAGGAAGATGCAGAGGGTGTGGGCGCGAGCGACGATGTCGAAACGAGGAGTCGCAGTGTTTAAGTCGGATTGAGAGCCTTTGTATGTCTGCAGTGGTGGCAGGCCCAGTGGGGTACCCAGGTACTTGACACTGAATGGCAGGGGGGGCCAGTGGGACTTGGCGCCCCAGAGAACTGATTCAACCGACTTTTTGGTCCCGCCGTAAGGCGGCAGTGGATCTTACATACTGCTCCATCGGGCTTAGTGTCTGGACCAGATTCTGTTTCTTGGCTGGCTCGGCATCTTGAGATGCGCCGTAAGCCCTCAAGCCCTGTGAGGATGGCCGGGGGCCGTCATCAAAATCTTGAACCCTGCAGAGGCGTAAGTACAGGGTACTCGGTAGGGCAGGGGTCTAGACGACCTTGCAACGTTAGCAACAGGGGGTGCTACTGCTGGCCTCGAGGGCCAGACAGGGTGGGGTGAGGGGCTGCTGTCGTACCGCAGCAGACGGCATGTACTTAGGTACTTTGAGGGATTACCATGTACAGGGCTCTGTGGAGGCCCTAGGGGCGTTGCGGGCGTTGCAGGAGCCGCTGTACTTGAGTGCCTGCCAGGCTTGTTGCTCCTCTGGCAGGCCTGGGGCGCCTGTACTTGGGGTTCCAAGGTTCCTCTACCATTTCTCGCTTGTCCTCCTCCGGCTCTGCTTGCTGCCCGTCTCCAGACGGTCAGACAGCCTTGATTGTTGCTTGTCTCGTCCCTCATCACGCCTCGTCATAGAACTGGCTGCTTGGGGTTCAGATGATGGCATCTTGAGCCCACAGATACTGCGTTGCCGGTCACGCCAGTGAGTCTCTTGATACAGCGGCCAAGCCAGAAGGACAACACATATGCAGCGGACCCAAACCGGGCTGGAGAGGGCGTCTGAGGTCACAGTCTGGTTGTCAGTCTGCTTTGATTTGCTTTTCCTCTTGTCTGCTGCACTTTGTTGGCGTGACATTCCATTGCGACGCGTGCCTCGCCTTGTACTGCCGAGTAGCTTGGCGCTCATCAATCGCATGCCACAATCAAGCAGTATGATGGAGGGAAGCAGACGCTTGCTTGGCCACTTGCTTCCTGGTCTTCCATTTGAAACAACGTTGTTGAACGCACCGTTGCAGGCAAGGCTGGGAATGGTGACAACGGGCAAAAATGGCTTGATGGCCTCCAGCTGGAAGTAGTTACTCTGATACTGTGGCTGCCAGCTGAGTAATCGCATGGCTCTTCCCCGCCATGTCACTGCTCTCTCAGGGCTGTCATCCTTATAGGGCCGAGCAGGGCAAAACGGGCCCGTCCAAAATGCAGCAGGTAGCTAGGTACACCCTGACACACGCCCCGCCCTCCACCCCGTTCGGTTGATTGGATACACACTAGGTGCTTAGTAGATGCTACAAGGGCCATGTACCTGCTGCAGAAAGCCAGAGAGCCCTACAGTCGCCTGCTGTTGACGCCGCAGTTCAGCATCTCAATCCGAATCTGCAGTGCTTCAACACCTGTCCCTGCCCCTGCTCTTGCTGCTGCTACTGCTGCCCCACGGCCAGCCCAAGCCCCAGCATGTGGCCCCCCTCTGCCGAATCATGAGTTGCGTGCTGGGCCTAAAAAGAAGACCTCCACTATCACCGCAACTTTGGCTTCCCACAACTCGCTGCACTGGTTACTACGACAAGAAATGCAATGCAACAATGAACAATGCAACGCACTCACGCAGCAACGCGGATCGACTCCGCTCGCCCTCTTGCCCCTTTGCACGCTGTTTACCTTTCTATTTGTCTTTTCTCTGCCGCCCACACTTTGCCGAATGTTGAGGGTTACAACGGATTCCAAGGCAAACGATCAAGGGAAGAATCTGCGTGGTTTTTCCCTTCTCCTGCTCCCTCCCTTGCCGCTTCGGTTCCCTCTAAGGCGAGAAAATACTCTTAGTATCATACCAGGAAGAGAGAAAGAGACGGCGAGCCAGTTCACTTTGTTGGTATCCCAGGCGTAGATGGGTGTGTGCTAACCGTCTGTCGACTTCGGCGTGATCCGCCATCATCTGGACCAGTTCTGCGGCAGAAAACATACGACCAGTCCTCGAATCTTTGTATTTCTCCGGAGCTTCGTCCTTGCTGTCTTCGAGTGCCACTATTGTGTCAAACCGGCGCACAATGATGATTTCTACAAAGCAGACGCCCAAGGCTCCACAAGCTTCGCCGCGAGTTATGGAAAGATCCGGGCGTGCAATGGACACTGCTGGCTCAAAGCCTCCATGTCGCAACATAAAAGAAAACGGGCCACCACCCGCCATCACGTCGATGCTACGCAGATACTTCTGCGTTTTGGAGGTATCATCCAGCCACTCATCCTCGCTTATGGCCCACCACATCTATAGCCTACGTTCCGATGACTACATGCTGTTGCTGCCCCAGGCCGCCTCCTAAAGTGTTTGCTTCTTCTGATAGGTTCGTCATGCTGTGCCAATATACCATGTCGGAAACTCTTCAGTGATACATGTCTCTTATCATGGCCCCCAATTCCCTTGAGACTGCCAGTGAGATGTGGGAACAGGAAGAGAAAGAAAGAAGGCTCATTTTCGGACCCTCGCGTTTCATACGCATCCGACGACGGCCCGCTGGCTAGGGAAGGCTATTTCTAGTATACTTGCTATTCTGTTATGGATTCTCACACCTACCCAATACACTGCCCAGCCCTCACAGGGTTGAAACAGCCATTACAGCAAACGGACTGTGGTCTTGAACTTCTCGTTTGGGGGCCAGCCGGCTGGTCGGCCGATTAAACGGCGCTGCTCTTGGTCATTGGGACTCCTTCACAATCGCGAAGCCCGGAATAGTCGAAGCATCTTCTGCACCGCCTAGGGAAACAAACCAAATAGGTGCAATATCATTGGTAGGTGTCGCGTTGTGGTGAAGGGTGGTAGTATTTCTCATTGCATAACTATTCTGGTATTTTCCACGTGCTCGGGAGCCATGCACTATAACACATTGTCACAACCATGTTGCCACGCGTCTGGATCAAGTGGTAACGGCACGCACGAGTCAAGGCTTCGACTAGCTGCTGCAAGATTGTCACTGCCTTAATCAAATATGGCTGTCCCTTCAATAGTCTTCTATCAGTATTCGCAAAGCAGAGCAGCATTGAATAGCACACCAAGTACATGGCAACCGTCCTTCTGGTGCGAATCAACGAGGTCGTACTCGGATTTCTTGCTGAGGCCCCCAAGCAACATCTCGAATCCGGACTCGAATAGAAACTGCTGAGTGAGGCTACAGGCTGCGCTGAACGAGAGCGGAGTACAGCACCAAGGCACAAGTCTACAGAAAGCCAAGCCAAGCCAACGGCAATGCTCGACTGGGGGGTGAAAAAGGGCCCCCAGAATCTGTGTTTCCCCTCCCCTCCCCTTCCTTCCTCATCAACCGACAGCGAGCACTCCTTTGGACTGACCGCCAGTCTCACGCGAGGCTGCGTGAGTTTGGCGCACACAATGGCGGAAAACGCGTAGTTGATCTAGGTGTGGGGTTCAGGGAGCATCAGGCTACATGAGGTAGTCAGCCAAGGCCCTAAGCCTAAGTGGCTAGTGAGAAAGGAGAATGACAAAAGTGCTGTTGTTAGTTGCAGTCATTGTGGTGATATTGCTTTGCGAATGCTTACATATGAATGCTGACGGTGAGGTCAGCATGCGCCCGCTCTTTGCTGTTGTGTATCCGGAGGAAAGGGGGCCCTTCCGAAGGCCAGAAAACGGCAAGGACTGTTTAACACTGCGCTCGAGCTGGGTTAGGGTTTTTGGTCACTGAGCAAGCCCCTGGTTCACCAGGCCAACCTTTTTCCTTCAGGCTTTCAGCGTCTGAGGCTGACGCTATCACGGCATCCAAAATTCTGTCTTCTCATACGCGCACAAACGACACTAACCAACACACAACTGACCGCTCCGACAAGCCAGGCCCCCTCCCCAGCCTCCTCGACCTTCCCAACAGCTCACGTGTCAAGCATTATCCTGAGCTATTTGCCTGTGACAGCGCATCGTACGCCCTAGGGATCAGTTCTCGAACTGCCAAAAGAACACCAACCACATCCGAGCAAGAGGGAGCCAATGACAGCTAAAAACGGTCAGATATCAATCCATTCCTTGCTATTCGTTTCCTAGGCCTGCCCTGGAGGCCTTTCAAATTATTCCTTTCTCGGCTTTCCAGCCAAGCGTGGCTTGTCCAAGCTCGCATATTCTGTTGGTCTGGTCCTCGAATCACGCACGTTTTGGCCCACTACCATCCACCGAGCGGCAAGCCACGGAGGGAACCTCAATCGACCTTGTCAGATTACTTGAGTACCCGACGACGCCAAGGACCAGCCTACGCCTGCTATACTCGATCATTAACAATTAATGTCCTGAAGTGCGGCGTTTTCTTGCACAGCGGCTTCAACTGCCTTGTCGCCAGGTCCAGCTTGAACGTGGGTTCAAGGACCAGCGTATGATGGACCCGTTTTCACAGGACCGGATCTCGGTGTGATACTTCCTACCTGCAGCCAGAATACACGGATATGCCTGCCACAGCAATGACAACTGGTGGCTCGTAGCCAGCATAATCAACAGGTAGCCTGAGTCTTGCACTTGGACAATTCCTTGGACACTCTAGCCCGTCTCACATTCTGTGTGGTCCGCTTCAATCGGCAGCGCCACGTTGGAGGGGGGGAGGGGGGCCCGCCAGAATGGATCGCCCAGTCGGTGGGCTCTTATGGCCATGAACAGCTCGGGACACCTGTGACTGTACTGTCTTGTGTGTACTGGTGGGTCTTGATAAGGATGTCAGGTGCGAATACTTTGTCCCCTATTCCCGACAACATGGGATGCTCCTCTTTATTATTCCCACCTGGGTTGCACTTTCGAGGATCAAGAAACACTCGCTGATTCATCTTCGTCATGGCTTTCCAGAATGTCCTTCCAGGTCGAATATCTTTGCCTGCACAGTCTCTTCCTCTGCCCGACAGCAACTTGGACAATTATTAATCTTGCATCTCTTACTTGCGACAATCTGAGTTCCATCGAGCGACACATAATCGACGAGGATACGCAAACTAGTATCAAAGGATGCATTACCAGCAACGTGGTCCAACGCACGTGAACAAGATGGAGCCTTAGTGGGCTGCAGGAGCTAGAGTGTGGGTCTCATCTCCAGCGCATCTCACTGTGTTGGTCTCGCCTTTCTGGTGTGACAAGACGTCTTGGCTGCTGCAGTTGGGAGCAGCCACACAGTAAGACTGCTCGAATTGTACGAGGCAAAGGACCACCCACAAGCTGAACATTAGGAACTGGAGAATTATATGGACACACTAGCGGTCAAACTGCGAGACGCAAAATCTGGGAACAATTGTTCCCCGCTATGCGTGGTATATTGGCAAGGGACTGGTCCCTCGCTGACGACACGCGCAACGAAGCGTGTCGCTCTTTAAAGTACTAGTACAAGTACACTAGGCGAGTTGTGGTCAAAAAGCTTGGGCCCGCAAGCAAAAGACCCAGTAGGACTGGGCAAGCTTGGGAAAGGCGAGGGCGGGCCTTTTGTCTTCTTTTCGACTGTGGACGGACGGCAGCACACGCCCGCAGGGATCGGCGGCTTGGTTTCGTCCTGCTCAGCCCTACGGCGAGGGGGAGGCCAAATAGTGTGGGCATCAGAGCCCGGCGCTAGTGACATTGCGAGGCTAGCCCTGCTTTCACTGCAGCGGGCCTCCGCGGAGCGCTCACTGGATGGCAGATGGCTGATGCGACTTTAATGAGGGATAAATCGAGATGTTGTCTTGCATACTGACAAAATAGACAACCCGACGCAATACAAAGCTGGCATGAGTATTTGGCGGCAATGACCTGCTTTCGTCCTTTCTCTCTCTGTCGTCCAGTCTCGATTTTCTTCGTTGTCCTTGCACTCATCTCATCGAAATCCACTGGTGCGGGCGGGCCAGTCGCCCGGTTGGACCTTTTTGACAAGGGCTCCAGGATATCAAGTCCCACATGGCTGGGACGGCCAGCACAGTAAAGTGCATGACTCACTCCCTTTTTACGGATCTGTCTGGGGAGTGTGCTTCTAGGATGCGTTGCCGCTTGCTCGAGATCTAGGGATTGAGCCCCGTGGCAGTCGAGGTTGCTGAAGTGCGAGATTGTACTGTTACATTCGATTCCTTGGTGCAAAGAGCGTTGTATAGCCTTATAGGCAGTTCTCAATCAACCAAGGTTTAAGGTCCAAGGTCTTAGACACGCATACGCTATGGGAGCAAGACTGGCAAGCCTATCCTCTAATCATCCAGCCCTCCAGAATTCGAGTCACCCAATTTCCAGCTTCCAGCCTGCTGCATGTTAAGCAAGGACCAAAGACTCAGCCCCTTTTTCTTTTTGTTATCTAGTCAGCACTGCCGGCTGAAAGACGAGCGAGCGTCCGTGATACAGATTCTAGTCAATTTGTCTCAAGTCGCTGGGGGTAAATGTTGATCAGCAAGACACTAGGGTCTGGCGGATATAGCGCCTGACAGGACGTTGATAATTCCCCTATTCTCCTTGCTTCAGTAGCTGCCCGGGTGGTTTGGATTCCGTAGATTTGAACTGATTCGGTGAGCTCAGGGGATACGGGGTACTGTGGGACTGGGCGCAGATGCGCTAAGCAGAACGGGAATGTGTAGGGCAGAAAGACCCTGATATTCAGATGTTATCAATGAATTTCGAAGTCAGTGACAATCTCAGTGGCAAACAAACTCTGAATTATACTCGCGTTGCTTATTCCTTGCGCATACAAAGTCAGGGTGCAGTCCAGACAAAAACACCAAGTTGTGGAGGAGCACCGTGGCGGTATCTGGTCTAACGATTCGTAAAATGCAGCAATCGAAGATGGGTGGGCTATATTGCCAGATATAAGATACACCACACATCCACATATAATTATTAATGATATACTCAGTCTCAAACCGTACAGCTTATCTCCGCAGTGTGCGTTTAGGACATGTCGCCTCACAGTACGCTGTCAAGATCGCTGGTCGCCATCACTCGGATAGAAGTGGTATGCGGTGGCTCGCAGCGATGCCGGTGGTAGTTTCTCGCTTGTTGCATTGCGATACTGTATATCAAGATAGAGAAGCATCTAGACTATCGATTACCCGAAAACAGACCCAAGGCCGCGGACTCGGTCAGCTCGCTTGATTACGGTTAGTGGAGACTAGGAGGATGGGAAGATGCAGCAACCAACGCAGCTGTTCAAAGAGCACAGGGCAGGAAATGGGAAGCGTTGAGTTGTGGTTATATCGCGGGTTGTTTGCTGTCACAATATGACAATTGAAGTCGGCAAAGGAATAGTAATAAATCCCACCACATCTCGTATTCTTCGTCTGCATGTCTCCTTCCTCTCGGCGCTCCAGGAATTTATATCAACATCAACATGGTTTGCGCCCCTGGTCTAGCTCCTTGCCTCATTTGTGTACATTATGTGACATATGCATGAGATGAGAACCCCCACCAAAGCAGGATACTGCGGGCTCAAATTGTCGCTTGATCGGGCGGCAAATTTACTCCTCTTCGTTGAACGTGGAGTCAAGAAGCTTGGTATTGGGAAATCATGCTGTCCGGGCTGAGATAGGATGAAACTGATGTCGAAATGCAGACTGTTTTGAAATATGGATATTCTAGTTGGATATCATAAAACAAAAGATCGTATGGTTTCCAACCCAATATACTCGACTACTGAAGTCATCGTCTGTAGTTGCCATAGCTTCGCCTTGTGGCACTGGAATACGTGTCCCCGGAGAGTACCGCAATGAGTAGGCTGCGCGACCAAGTTCGTGTAATCTTTCTGCCGGCAGCAATATTGTCTACATCTGTAGCGTGTTACTGGCACCAAGGTCGCTCATCTGCCTGCCCTCCAACCATCAGAGTCATCGCCCTGTCACAAGTCAGCCAGAACTTGCTGCTACACTGCCCTGCAACCTTGCTTGCGTCCAAGAATTGCAATTAGGTGGTTGCTGCCGGCAACCGGATCCAATTAGCACATTTGCATGTGGGAGAATGTCCAACTTTGTACACGGTTCTCGCTGTGCTGCATAGTAATATACTTGTTGTATGCGTGTCGACAGAAATAGTGTACAGCGTAGACAAGTACGTAGTCACCCGATTCGGAGCGCAGAAGAGACCTCGTTCAACGGCCTGATAGAGCGTGGACTACAGTCCATCATCTGCAATCTGGTTCCAAGTTCTTGGATCAAATGCAATATTGAAAATAACGCTGTATTTTCTCAAGTGGCGACGGCACACCATCTGGTCGCGCAGTCTGGAGAACAAGAGAGTTATTGGTCATTGCCACGCGGGCGACATTCTACATGTTACACAAGACATGAGCATCGTACTGCAGGGCGAGGCGGCAACATCTCGAGATAGCGACATGATTCCGCTTTCTCCGCGTCGGCAGGGTTTGGCCCTCACTTGCCAAGACAGGACAGAGAGTTGCGCTTCTAATAATATCTGCAATCTAGGCGAGTCCACATGTTGTCCGCATGTTAAGATTATGTAGAGTGAGTGTGGCGATGATTGGCATGCCAATCTTGCAAAAGCCGAGGTAGAATCGTTGCGAATAGCCGTGATCGACATGCTCTGTGTCTAGCACATGTACGGGCTACTTCTTTCACAAACAACAACCGTCGCACCTGTTTCTTTGGCGTGCCTTGCGCCTAGACGCTAGGGGACCATGATACGTGCACAGAGAAGAGAAGACCAGTCAAAGAGGACAGGACAGCCTAGAATGCTGTTTGAAATAGAGATCGGCATCTGCAGTCGATGGCACGTTGGGTTAGTGCAGGCAAGCCACGAGAGACGATGGTAGGGTGGGGCCAGCCATTGTTTTATCTTTCTTTTCCCCTGTTTTTTTTTTTTTTCTTCTTCTTCTTTTGATTCCCTTCTTTTCTCCATGCTCTGCTAGGCTAGTCAGACAAGAGCCCTACAGCCTTACTACGGGACGAACCGAAACCCTTCTTGGTCAGGGCTTGGGATTGCTGGCTTGTTTCCGTCGACGGAGCCAAGAATTCCTGATGATGCTGGTCTCAAGGCCCCCCTTTCATTTCATAGTGCTCTTTGACTTTGTCTCTGTCAAGTAGTCTTCTACCATGACTGCTCATGTGTATATCCTGGGGAGGAGATTGTTCGTGACCGTGAAATTCACGAAATCCAATGGTTGAACTTGGACTGCTATATTATTGAAATGAGACCCTGTCTTGTTCTCTCTTTTCGTCGCACAGTGCCTCGTGCACTGCACCAGTTTCGCACAGCGCAGCACCCGTACAACTTGATATCCAAGAGTACTCGGCGTCTTGACATGTCCTGTCCTGGGATCATGCCCTACCGGAGCCTCAGCACGACTAATAGCCATCCACCTAGACGCTGCCGAGGTGACTCCAAGAAGCCAGATGTCCCTCTGTCAGTGACATGAAAGGTCGTGCTCAATAAAGGGCTCGTGGCCAGTCTGTAGCCTCTGATTGCTTCAATCGACCGAACCAAGGACAAGGGGAGATTTTTCAAGGAACGGGCCAACAATGTTCCCACACGGCAAAGTCATCAAGAATCAAATCAATTAATTAGTAGGCTGGCGCTTACTACCGCCTCTATTGTGCGTAACCTTTGCTGCTATTGATGTCTCGGGATTCCAAGAGGGGACTCTGTCTCAAATGTGTCTTTTTGCACTTTTGTGCGAGTCTCCTGTGCTGCCTTGCCGTCCACGTTGCTGTTGCAGCAGTGTTGCTTTTCTGGCTGAGTGTCAGCATCGTGTGGCAACGGCTGTCCACTTTTCCCTCTTGGGGCGTATATCTGTGGCAGCGCGTGGCTACATGAGCAGCCATCGGGCGGGACACCCTGGAGAGGAATCCCACATGTGGTAGAACGACAAGTACCCCGAGTGGTGCTTTTCTTGCTTCTTTTTCTTCCTTCTATTGAATCTTTACTTTTGTGTCCCTGCTACCATAGCCACTTGATTCCACCGCATTTTCCTAAACGGTCCCAAGGTGCATGTGTGATGTATTACCTGCTGCGGCTCGGCGTCCCACGTACGGCTTGAAGCGGGTGTATGTTGTTGTACTCATTTTCTCTGACAAGCAAACTCGACTCGAACGTACTGTCAACTTGGTTGCTACGAAATATTCACAAATATACTCACAGCATGCTGACTATGATCAACCCTGCCCTCATGTCTTTTTCAAGGTGTAGCACGATATGGTCGGTAATTAGCTGTGTCTTGCGTCTTAGCCGACTTGACTCTTGTCGCCGTATCTACCAACATTTCGATGCCACAGTACAATTCATGCACCCACTGCGTTCTCTCCTGCACGAATTTCAATGAATCTCCAGGACAGGATGTTTCCTCTTTGGAGTCTCCGAACACATTCGAAGGATTCATCGCTGTTGCAATGCATAGCCACCACACAAACTACCGACTAGCCTCGCTAGCATCACCGAATCAAGTCTAGGAAGTAATGGAATGCCAGGCTTTGTAGAGAGGAGTGTGGCAGACATCTTCACAATAGCTACATCATGCCTTCAAGTTTGCTTATTCCAACAGTCCCATGACGATCTCTTGTCTTGAATTTCAGCCCACTGTAAAATGAAGATCCGATGCGCCATACACGTTCTCATTTCAAACCATTTGGCCCTCTGTCATCTTTCTGAAAGCTGCATACTGTCCATAGTTCTTGATGGCACTGATACCCTGTAATATACCTGAGCTGTTTTAACCTGAGGTCTGAAGGGTGGAATTCACACCAATCGTATCAGATCATGGTGACAAGCCACGAACAGCTCGCTTCAAGGAGGGCCAAGTAGACGAGGGTTTGCCAGCACGATTGGTTGACTTGGGTCATTCGACTGCTATAGCCTATTTTGACTAGTATCTAGATGGATATCATTGTGTGGTCCACCATGCGGGCCAAGATCTAGCCTTCTTCTGATCGCTCAGAGCTGCTCAGAAACTCGAAATGTGTGACTTTTTTTTTTCTTCTTTTTTCCCCCCCCCCCGACATATCAAGATGGCATTTTGATGTATGTTCCCAACTCCTACTCGCTCCCGGGTTCAGGAAAAAGGAAGAAACCAAAGTACCAGTGAACTATGGTTGTAAGAAGTGATAGACCAGGAATCCATGACAATATCACAAGAGAGGGAGGAATTGAATGGCTCCTAGGGCTGACGCCACTCAGCACAGCGCCAGACACTTACTGTCAGATGAAAGCTTGTGCGCATGTCGCAGCTGAGGATATGCAAGTGATCCAGGGTTGCTCAGGCGTGTGGCCGCTTTTGCCTCCTGCTTCAAGCTGTATCCTTCTCTAGCATTATTGATCCTGTTTAGTTCTTTTTCTTCTTCTACTACTACTACTACTACTTCTGGAACCAGAATCTTAGGGGCTGGGAGACGGTGACGACAAGCAAGCGACGAGACTCAGCTAGCCAGCCACGTTTAGCAGTCAGTATGTAGACCAAGACTTGCGTACGATGTAGGCCCGCAAGTCCAGACGAGTACGCACGCTTCTTCCGCGGACCCTCCTCTCGGAACGTTGCAAAGAGCCAACAAAACGGCCCAGCCCCGCCCCGGGGTTTGAGTTGGTGGAGACGATGGCTTCAAGTTATGCGGCGCGAGGCTCGCGGTGGTTCTGCTGCAAGTCCGGATCAGCACGATGTAACCTCAACGTCACACCTCTCGAGCCATGCCCTGTCTCTCTCGGGTGGATTTCTGGTGCAAAGACGGAGGGGTAGCGCAGAAGACCGGGCTGTTGGTACCGAGGACTGCCATTGATCCCTCGAGCAGAGAGTGACAGCCTGTTCCGTTCCATGGTACCAGTTATAGCGTGACCACTGACGGGTCGGGTGTTGGAGGTGTACGCCGCTCGTGAGCTACAACCGAAAGGACTTGGGCCACTGTCTCCCATAGGTCTCCAGTTAATTCCGGCTTGCGGCACCGGCCAGACAGGTGATTGAAGAGCGCAACCAGCCCGTCTTCGAGGCTCGGTGACTGGGTCCAGAGACGGCAACCGCCCGAATTAAATCCGCGAATGGTGCCGAGCTCCGCCCATTTCCCTACAGGGCTGAAGAAGGCCACTCTCTCAAAAGGCCCCAGTCGCCTGGGGCCATCGCTGCCAGACACACAAGCACTCTCCAGCTTGGTACATCAAGTACGTTCAGGACCACACAAAAGTCGGCCCGGGATTCAAGGAGGGCGTCACGCCTGGCGCGGCTCCGGCGGCTTTGTGGGTTATGACTGGGCTTTGCCATGTCGCACGGTCGTTTATTGCAGCCGACCCTGTCTATAGCATCGTTTCTTGCTGCACTTGCACGCGTCAATGGCTGATCTTTGAGCACAGCAGTTGATTATCAGACAGTCCAGGTGGACGCCACGGCCCAGCTCCAATCCCGGGGCTGCCAGATGTTTCGGCATGCAGCCGACCCAGCATACGTACTGCCGCATGTGCCCATTGATGCATGGTGAATTACAGCATGTTTACCTTGGATCAACTGCTGTTACTGCTACTACTTGGAGATGCTGTGTACGTAATCGCTCTCTGGAAACTCCCGGAAAGAAGCGACAATATGCACGTCGGTATGCCGACTGAAAACGGAGTGAGAGATGAACGATGCTTTGGAAATCTGTCTGTGTACTTATGTGCTGAGTGGTCATATTCTTTGCTATATGCACACTGGCACACTCATTTGACATGCTTGAGTGCCAGGATCAATGCGACTTCTCGCGTACTTCTCCTACAAGTTACCCCTGGCAATATACAAGTCTCCTGCTCGCCTCAGGGTCTCAAAAGGTATAAATGAATCGCAGGTTGCACAACCGCGAATTATGTCCCAATCCGGCTCTCATCCTCGGCTGCTCGAATGCTGCCTACTAGTTCCGCTACCGAAGCAGCCCACGACGATGCTGGCAGTGCTGCAGTGTTGCATTCACAACTGACAAATTGTAACCCCCATGAATCAGTCGTGACCCCCAAAGCAATGCCAGTGGCGGGCTGGCGTTTGTTGAATTCTTTCAGCTCGGCAAACTTTGCATTGACGTCTCACGACTCGGCTATGTCAGCTCCCTTTCTTCACCGTTACTGTGGCCGAAAGGGGCTGAGCAGCCTTATACGACTTACCAAAAAGCATTCAAGAGGCAACATCAAGACTTGCGATTCATGCACGATAGTTTACTATGCAAGTTCCATCTACGTCGGTACTTTGTCCAAGAGTCTCGACTAACCTCTTGTGAGTAGCTGAGTACCTTTCAAGATGAGCCACTTGCCCCTACATGTTCCTGCGTTTCAATGTGACCATACTACACAGCAGTAAGCCGGACAGCAAAAGTGCTTCGGGGATCCTAGGATGGCCAAGCGCGGAGTAGCGAATGTAAGCATTGCATACAACGGACCGCCTGGACCAAGACTTTGTAGGAGCTCCTGGTCTTGCGAGGCTGTTTGCTAATCAACTTGTTAGTGCTCAAAGGTCAAGCTTCTGACAAGTGACTAACTGCTAGCCCGATCCATTATGGTTGGCAGGCTACCAGTCGTGGTTTCAAAAGGACCAAAGAGTCTGCCTAGGATCGTCATGATGGTCCTCCGAGGCTCAGTCAGTTTACTGGCCTGCTCGCTCATCAACAGGCGCGTCGCCGGGCAGCAACATTGTTGAAATGTCTACTGTCAGCATCGCCAAAAAGGCATGCATATGGATGTGGGTCACTACCAACTGCACATGCTCATCTCGGTGTCTCGTGATGCGTCCGTCGTTTAGTCGCACCGACAAGTGTTCTACCATCCTCTCAGACAGTCTAGAGTTAGAGGCCCACTCAAGGCCTCACCTCAGCCAGACTCATCCCTGACTAATGTAAAGGTGCAACTTTTGGACAACAAAGACAAGCCCAGGATGCCCCTGATCATGATCTAGGCCAAGTAATCGGTGGGAAACCTGTGCGCTATGCCTTGTTGCACCTGACAATGCAACGAACCCCGCCTCATTATGTGGACTGTCAGTTGAGGAGTCTCTCAGCTTTACAGCGCACTGACCTCGAATCATGTAGCTTGCCGATGAACCGTAACAAGAAGAAGCACCCAAGGCTTGCATGGAATGAGTGACTTACCTAGGAGACGGCAGGCTGCCTGTATTCGGTTCAGCACCGATGGTATGACCCCAAAAAAGTCTATAAAATAAAATAAAATCTTCACACGTACACTCAGCTGTGCATTGCAGTAGAATTGTTGGCTCAGTGTCTTGATTAAGTGTTAAACAAATTGGAAGCTGAGGTCTTAGTAGTAATCTGCTCGTCTTGTACAGCGAGGCTCGATTACTCACATATACAGGTGAGCCAATCTGCCCGTTCACAATCAAAGTGCTGATCAGAATACAGCTAAGCAATATTGAATCAAAGAATACATTTGCAAATCCACACGAATAGGACCAGCGCATAGGCTCGGGTGGGCTGTAAAGATTATCTTCGATTGGAGTACATTCTGATAGAGTTTCAATAATGTGAATCCGCGAAAGGTTGTCATAGTGATAGTGCGAGGAATCAGAATTATGGTCAGGCCATGACAACACAAAGCAGTCGTAAGCGAACGCGTCTAAACGATTAAACGAGCGAACGAGCGGGTTTCCTCTCGCTCCCAACAACTTCAACGACTGACAAGGACTAAGCGGGCCTCTGTCGGTAGGATCATCCCCACTGTAAACAAGGTGACGTGATCAACGAGAAGTCATTGGCAGGCCTTAACCCTGCATTGCTTTTCTGAACGAGGTCTTCGTATATGTTGAATCTGCAACGCGGGTAACAGCAAGAAATGTGAGGTAATGAGCAATTCAATGACTGGCACGAAAATATGCTCAAGCAGCGTTGGTGACCTAGAGGCTCGCACTGAGTTTCCAGACGCGTATCTAAGCCCTAGTCATGCTACAGTTGAAATTATATTGCTCATACCTTGGAGAGATGCGAAGGAAGTTTGAGGCTCTCCCACCACTCCATTATCGTCCAAGTACCTTGAATGTGTAGATTGTCCAATCTCGCCCTTACGTTGACATGGCCATTGTCAAGATGGTCACAGTACTCCAGCAGCACAATGCTTGATCGTCTCCTCCGGAAGTTGAAATTGCAGATGTATAGCTGGGGCGTAGCATGCACGCGATAGAAAAACTCAGTGGAGACACTACCAGGTAGACCGCCTCGACGAAAATACCTCAAGGTGGTACAGCCCGCGACTGAGACTATCTCACTATGACGGATCCTTCACGGCTTATTGATGATACTCAGTCAAGAAAGGTTATCAATCCTTCCGCCGTCCAATGTTTCGGCCCGCTCCAAGATGCGAGCCATCAGCATGGATCGTAATTCGTTGTTCCTGTAGGCCCAGCGTCAGACTTAAAGTAAAACATCACTTCCAGACATTGATGATATCAGCACATCTGTGTTTTATATAATTGAAACTGAATATAGGAGTCATGAGAATTGGAAATGGTCTCGCATCCTTGTGGATTTTGCATTGATGATATGGTGGTCTTCCATGACCGAGCTTGTTGGGGAGCAGTCTTCCAATTCCGGATATTCCTACATCATTTCTTCTACGGAGAGTGTATATTTGAGATATTGTGTGATAAACTGAAGTTACTGCAGCATCTGGACAATATATAGGTCTGTGTGAGCTACAAACAACGCAGTGTCAAGCCTGACACCTGAATCTAAACCTTTCAAGCAACAGTTGAGCGTGCCAACTCACCCTCAGCACTGAATGGCAACTTGAGCTCTTTGTGCGCACAGTTTGTGGGAGACAACGATCAGGTTACCCATGAGTAGCCTTGGAATGAGACATTACCAATCCAAATGTACTGTGTTTTTGATTGTTGGGGGCCGTACATGCTGTATGGATGGCCGCCTTGATACCCTAGCCATTTCTGGTTGTCATGTACAATGTGTACATTACATCACAATTTGCTTGTGTTATTGATACTTTTCCAATGTGATGGGTCACATCTGCTAGAATAGTCACTTTTCGAGACGCCAAAGTCGTATTCCAATTCATTTGCTATTGTTTCTCGTTTCTGTTCCTGGTGAAGCATGAGCAACGCAATTTCTGAAGATGCAAAGGGCGTCTATTTGAATTGGACTCTCTGCTTTGACTAGAAGATGAATTGTTGAAAAATCGAGCCACCATCATTCATTACAAGACCCAAGGTTGAGCTGGTGACCCAGCAGCTACAAGAACTAGAGCTTCTTTTGTATATTAGTACGACTCAGAACGAATAATGCAGTGGTAGAAGTACGTTAAAAGGCCAATAAGCACTAACCGCATACCCTGCTTGCAGATGCTTCAGCATCCTCACACGTCACTGAGACTTGATGACAGGCTTGGGAACAATGAGTTCAGCCGGTGACTGTGTGCTGTTCCCCTTTAAAGAGAGGTACAATGGCCTTGATGGACACTAAAAGTCTACCAACCCTAGATACTCAGTATAGTGACGATCACCAGTCGCATCTTGCATATAGGTAGAGTCAGCACGGCCTCGCATCGCGTTCTGACTGCGTCGGCCACAGTCACATCGGCGTCCGAAAAAGCCAAGTTGGATGGATCGTCATGTGATAAAGACGCTACCTGCTTTGATGACTCTTGGCCTGAAGGTGGCCAGACCTGTGTGCGGAAAGTGGACATGTTTGCCCAACGTGGCATGACAGGGCTCGGCTCGGGTCAATCGGGGTCACACCAAGCGGTCAGCACGTAGACTGGACTGGGAATGCAACCAACTGTGCGTACAAAGGTTGCAGCATGGGAGCTCTGATGGTGGTGCCAGACACTTGATGTGCTCCCGTCAAATTCCGGTTTTGCAGACTTGAAATCGAGTGGTTGGTGGTCTGCTAGAATGTTTTGAATGATTGATTCAATGCTGCGGAATCAGGCTGACTGATCGCTGATTACGGCGTATTTTGTGTTGTAGTAAATGAGTGATCACGCCGACCTATGTAGTCAGGGACAAAGACTACACCAAATGAACCGTATCACCTTTGCTGCCAATTATGTCTGGTCTCAGATCCCATGTCCCGTAGATAAGCCGTCGTTGTAAGTCTAAGGTGAGCAGTTCGGCCGCATCCTTCAAGCCACAGGGCCTGAAATTGCAAAGTGCTAGATCTTCTTTCATGGACAAGAGGCGGGGAAGCTGTGCTTGGGGCATTCCTACAGCTCGATGAACCACGAACCAGATGCATACAGAGCGCAGTGTAAGAGAGATCGGCAGCGGCCAGCTCGGTTAGCCCAGTCGATACGCTCGAGACTCTGAATTTGACTCTCCGGGTGTCAAACCCTGCCACGGCCTCGCGCATTGTACTGCTGCCACGATCTGAGCATCTCCGCCAAGAAGAGTCTAGACTCATCTCCACTCGAGTCACGGTACAATCACCTATGGTCACTGTCAATCCACACAGCAGAAGACGAAGTCGACATGATGTGCAGGCAACGCGACTAACTCGTCAGGAAGGCTTATCATCTCAGCTCTATGGATATGGATTCCATCCACGAGTGCACCTAAAGGCAAGGAGGAGGTGAGTGAAAAGGTCGTGCTTTTGTTGATCTTTCCAGTCCGAGTTCGGTATCTTCGCTGAGAAATCTCCAATAACGGCGCGGATCATGGCAAACCCTTTGGGACAGATGGGAAGAAGGCGGGGTTCGAGAAGCGCTCGCGATTCCGCTTATCAGCCTCTGCCTGTCGCTTCATGGTCACTCTGTTTTGATAGAATGTCCTATATTTTATAAAATTAGTGAAAAGGGTATAGTAAACCCAACGACGTGCAGGTTTGGGGATGACCGACCTGTGAAGCTGAAAGATGCGAGGTTCTTCTTCAGCCTTGGTTGATTCTCCCTCCTAAGATTTCAAAGTTCGTGAGCCTCTTGAAAATGGTCTTGAGTTCGCAACAGCAATCCATCTTACCTTTGTTGCAGAAGTCGAGTCCGGTTTCTTTGCCTGATCTTTCTTGTCGGTGGTGCTGGCCTCCTTCTTATCGTCCGCCTTCTCATTGGACTTGTCTCCTTCTTCCTTTTCCTTCTTTTTGCGTTGCTTCTCTTCATACTCTTTTTTCACCCTTGCGATTTCATCGTCCAAGTCTTTCTTTTTTTGAGCATCAATTGCAGCTTGGTCAACGATGGGCGTGCAGAAACCCTTGTCCTTGAGATGAGAGGGACAAACGTAAAAGAAGTCCTGCATTAGCTCTCAAGCACGTCAGACGATTTTTGTTCTTAGCAGATGTATAAGAGGACTTGGGGATTTTGACTCTAATCTCAGGTTGTTCTTTGCCAGCATAGCGAGTAGCTAAGCGGTGGTGGTTGACCACGTTGCCTGATGAGCGATTAACAACGCACCTGTTTTCCTTCAGTTATCAAGACACTAGTACTGAGCTTGTAACAGATAGCACAAGATTTTGAAGCCGTATCAGCCACCTTCCGGTGTGTATACACGTTTGGGAAAGTTGACATCGTAGGACTGTCTTGGTGCTGGCAGCGGTCGTTGAAATTGGCAAAGTGACGCTCGATGGAGATGTCGCCGAGCTGCATATGACCGCTGGCTTGACGACGTGAGGCTAGAGTGTGGGGCCGTGGGCGCGTGCTTCTTAGTCAGCGTGCCACGTGATAGCCCCTTCAGTCACCCCTACACAGGTGCAGAGCTTATTTAATTGACTAGAATAAGAGTCAGTCTCAAAAAGTATCATTTAAGGGCCTAACTGTTCTGTACGAAACAATAGATCGCCATAATCAATGTGGATGAGGTTGTCTAGGTCACCAAAGAAATTTGTCTCCATCTAAGCTCGACCCACATGTGCAATTAGTCCAGAGTCCAGGCTCAACTACTTCAGCAAGATCATGTTGACTGCTACGGAAAGTGCGACATAAGATATTGTATGACATAGAATCAATTGAGATTCAGCGGTCGATTTATGTATCGTGGCTTTCGGCTTGAAGCAGAGGCTACATTTCCGCCGTCATCAGTTGCCAAAATCTATGCCTCGGTTTTGATGATGAATCAATGTGTAAAAAGAGTGTTAAGCGACACAAGTTTGACAAGCTCTTGCTTAGGGATATTGGTGCCCACAACTCCACCACTCGTTTTCCCATTTCCATTATAAGTTTATAAGTCGACATATTTCGAGGTTCACGAGGGTGCTGTGTCCATGAGGCGCCATTCAGGCGCCGTCGTTGGTTATTGAGAATATGAATCGAGTCGGTAGTCCTTGGTTTTTCGATATTATTTGCTCTGTACTTTGATGGCGTAGTACATATATCCTCCCACTCCAAAAACTATGGTTGCGACTGTCTTTTTGTTATCTCGTGCGCTCTTTGCAAGACAGGGACACGAAATGAGTCTTTGGAATTTACTGACCAACCGCAAGCGTTTCCAACACAGAGTGATTTACAATCCTCTTCGCGATCATGGCGGTATGCACCTCAGCCATCAGCTCGCCAAAGACTCGTGGATCGATGACGGGCATGATAAACTACTCTGATTGTGGAAATGCAAATGAAAGATTATGTGAAGAATGGCACAGCTCAATGCTATCTCCATCGGCTGTAATTAATGACATGGTGGGATGGGCTCGAATTCATACTCCAGGCGAAATGCTGCAACCCCGCAGGGTCGCACCCCGTCCGCGCAGTCTTTGTCGCCAGTACACCTCGCGATCCCTTGATGGGCTCACCATGGTCTGATGCCAGGACATTCAACGTCTGAGACCCTCGTCCGCAAAGGGCCAGCGAGCCTAGAATCAAGTGCGGTGACAGCGCATCGAGAGCAGAGGGGTCTCGAGTACGGAGGTGCTTGCGTTTCGTATCCACGCCACTCGCATTCTTTTTGGCAGGCATGGAATTTGACAGAAGCGTCTATTCACAACTTTGTGGGCAAAAGGCCAAATCCGAAGAAGAGACCTGTTGTCAAGTTGTCGTGCCCATGGGGATCATGAAACACAGAACATTCAAATGCTTGTGTACGAACAAGACAGGTCTGATCGTGCATGACATTGTCGAAACCTCTTAGGCGTGCAATTACTTTGGGTTAACCTTGCCCCCTTACCCGTCAAGACGAGGCCTCAACTCGAGACTTGTAGGGGTTGAAATCGTCTTATTTCAATTGTCCTGCTACAACGGCCCATGTCGGTGAGTTGAAGCATGGCGCCATAATACACCCGCGTTCTCATGTCTGGTCATCGAATGCAGCCTCTCAGGCTGTGACAGGCTGTGACAGACGCAAAGGTGAGCCTACAAATGTTTCGTGAAGCTGACATTGAAATTGGCAATGGCGAAGGATGGCCGTCAATTAAACGTCTGGAATTAAATACCGCTACCTTTATGTTTAAATGATTCAAGCATGTCATGAATGACTTCCGCCAGTATAATTAAAACCGAGCAGCTGCCCATAATTTGCCGCTCAATGATCTCGGTGATATAGTTCAAAATCATACAGGGTTGACAAGGACCCAGGCCCGTGAAAGTTTCCAACCCTCAAAGCAGCAATGTTATACTCGTGCGGTATTCTTCACTTGGCACCCTCCGGGACATTTAGATGTTGTCTACGATTTCGTCCTTGTGGTAAGTTCTGTATTTCCGGGGCACTTGCACGCGCGCCTGGCTGCACTCATGTCCAAGTACAACCTAGCACCAAGACATATCCTCAAGTTAGAAGAGTTCTTATCCTTTTATGACTTACAGTCATCTACACTACATATTTTGTGAATTAATATGTATTGAATTGTAATCTGAGCGTGTGTCAATATCTTTATCAGAATCTGGACGAGATCCCCTGACAAGACACTGCAAATGAGGAGGCAGACGAGATACGATGGTTGAGTGATCCAAGGAAACTAACGGTCGGGCCATGCTTCATATACCGGTTTTTATATTCCCGGGAGGTCTCAAAGTATTAGCAGAAATGCCATGACAATAATTCTGACAAGTATGAATTAAAGAATGGTTTCTGGTGGGCTTTGTCAATACCAATTGGACTGTCTGTTTTTCATCGCCGAAGATCTTGGGCTGGAGCAAATCAGTGTTCACCCACAAGCGGTTGCGGACTGAAGGGTTCGAAACACACGTCCAATTTCAACAGCGCAGCCTGCGAACAATCAACACTGGACAGAGAATGTACTGCAGGCTTGAATTTGTGGGGCATCCATTCCCAAACACATGCACACATGCAATGTGTGCTCGGGGAGGTAGTGCTGTTGTTACTGTGCTGGCAAACTGTCTATATAATACCCAGAGATCAAGTCGTTTCAACAAAGACCGGCTCAATGGTCTAGTCGCATGATTCGCGCTTCGGGTCTCCCCTTACAAGAATAACTTGTGAGAACGGTTGCGCGAGGTCCCGGGTTCAATTCCCGGTTGAGCCCAGAAGCATTTCTTTTTCCCTTTTTCTCTCTTCACCTTTTCCAGCGTCTTTTTGCTGATTTTTTTTTTTTCCTTTTGTTATTTCTTTTTAATGCTGCCCTAAAGATATTTGATCGTTCCATTCGCAGGTTGACCTCAGTCTTTTTCTTGCATCGTGGGCGATGCAACAAAGTGTGGCCTTGAATAAGACGTCTTCACTGTACAAAAATCGGAATCATATCCCCTTGTACAACGCGTCATGAAGTGAAGGGCTTTTCACTATTGTCAAATTATCTTGGACTATGTATGTATAAACTCGTCATGACGGGAACATCCACTGAGAAATTCTGCAATCAAGTTAGTTGTACACAATTATGCCTCGTTCCATCACCCGGCACATGCCACGCAGCTACCTTCTCCTTTTCCCACCGCCCAGGAGACCGCTCACATCGCTCACCTTACCCGTCACCTTGTTACTCACCGGGTTGACTACCAAATTTGCCAATGCGATTTCGACGATTTGTCTGGCAAACATTGTGCCCATCATACCCTTGGGCTTGATAAAAGACTTGGACACCAGAAAGTCGGTCACAGCGGCCGCAAGGCCCGTAGCAATTGTCTTTGGGATGCGCTGCTTCCACGGCATTTGCGTGCCCACGGCGACCTTGATTGCTGCCACGGCCGCGGCCTCCATCCCAACCTTTTTCACCTGCGCCATGTCGACGCCCTTAATGATGCGCTTCGTGAAGGTCTTGTACCACGCGGCGTTGAGGTCTGCCGCATCAGCTTGGAGTTTGCCGCGAGGTGACGACGGCGATGAGGGGGTTGATGACGTTCTGGATTTGACGGTGTGTTGTCGAGTGCCCTCGCGCGGTTCTGTCTCCTCTGATAGTGTGTCTGACCTTTTTCGTTGACTGCTTGGCGAAGTGGGTGACTTGAGGTTTGCATCCTTATTTGGAATGCCCAGTGACCTTGTATGACTTGCAGTTGGTGTTCGCTTTCGTGCATGCTCCGTCGGTGTTTCCCACCCTTCGGACTGCTCCGATGACACAGGCGACAGCGTACGCCGATACGAATCCCGTCGCCGTCGAGTAGGCTCATTGTCGGACTGGCGGCGAGATGAGTGCCGCGGCGAGCGGTTGCTCTTTTCGTTCACAGAAGGTGAGGTAGGGCTGCGAGTATGATCATCTCGAGGACTTCGCTCGTCACGGCCACGACCTCGGTTGGACTTTGAGCCCTTGTCACTGCCAGCTCGGTCCTTTGTCCGTGGCTCTCTGCCTTGTGATATCTGGCGGATATGCTTATCACGAGGACCGTCATCGCCTTGGAAAGAAACTTCCTGGTATTCATCGTCTTTGAGCGTCAGGTAGTATTTTGCTTTGGGATCGTAGTCGTCGGCATCGGCGTCAGAGGCGGAACCACTGTCATTGCTGCTCACATGCCGCCTGTCTGCTCGGCCCTTTCGCGTGCGGCGATCTGGGTCCCGGGCATGCTCGTGTCTTGGAGCTCTGGACGGGACGGAGAGGTCCCTGGGTCTGCGTGTCCGTGGAGACCGTGGCGACAAACCTTGCGTCGATGCTCTGGAGCCGTAGTAGCCGCTATCGACGGACGAGTTGTCGTAGTGGGAGTCTGAGTTGGATTTGCGATGGCGAGGTTTCCACAGGTCTGCATCGCTATCCCCGCTGAGGTGGCTGTGATTTGGTCTCATGGCCTAAAGGGTTTGTGACTGTTTGCAAGGTTTGTGTGTAGGATGTATGTTATGGCAACTTGATCAGTGTCAATGGTTTCTTGAATCTTGGGCTATCTGTTTTTGGCGATGTTGCTAATTGTGGTTGATGTTCCTCTTGTTTAAGTTTTGCCTCTGAGAGTGGCATTGATGCGGTTCGCGAAGAAAATCAACAAACGGAATTAACAGCAGAACCGCATTGAAACAGAAATCGAACAGACCATCTGAAAGCAAACATTAAGAACGACTTCCAACCTGACTGAATTCGAGCACACCACACCGGCCAGGCGCCCTTGAGACGCCCCAGCCCAAGCCAAGGTCAAGTAGAGACGTCATCGGGCTGGGGTTGGGTGTTCAGTGAGAACATCAAGTAAATAAAGTACTTGGGTGACACCCACACGCCCCCTGGTCAGCAAAGTATCACAAAATTCAGGGCTCACCTGCTTGGTCTGCAAAACAACCCTGTATCTGCTGATGTATCCAGCCAGCGACATTGTAAAATAACCAGCCCCGTCCTGGCGCTGAAGGGTCAAATTCCAGCCCTTTTCCTTCGAGGCATCAGGCTTAGAATCCTAAAGTGTGGCATCCTTTGCTTTCGCAAGCACGGTGAAGTTCTTGCAATATATATGCTCGCACGTTATGCTCGATCCTACAACTGTCACCAAGATGGTTCCACGAGACTCTTGCGTGCTGTTAAAGTCAAGTCTCATTCGATCTCCCTAAGGGACGGTTCATTCAACTCGCAACTATGTAACAAAGCGTTGAATACATTGCGAACATAGCTCTATATTGATGGCCTTGATGGTACTATGAACCGTCATGTCTTATCTCTTCCTGCGCGTTGTGGACGCCGCCTCATGTTCCCAACGCGTCATTGGCTCGTCGTCTCTATTTTTCGCCCCAGTCTAATCGGGCGTTTTTGAAATCGCGCCCGGCTTATGTGAGATGTAACACCATTCTTTTTCCACGTGACTTGCGAACCACCCAGTCTCAAAAGGCGAAAGTGGGACAAGCAAGTCTGATAGGTTCGGAAAGGATAGAGGCAAGACCCGTTACCTAGCCTGGCATCTCCGCCTTCAAGTCTCACTGATGGTCTTCGCGCAAGTCGACAGACCTCTTCTGTGCAGCTGCAGCGTCACCTCCCGCAGTAGTAGCCGTGGCAGCGGCAGTCTGGTTCTTGTTGTGCTTCTTGCGGCTTTCCAGTTGCGGCAAGTCTGGTGATCGCTTATCTGCGGCGGCAGCTGCATTTGTCTGGTTCTTGTGGTTCTTGCGAGCCTCCAATTCGAGTGTTTCCGCCCGCGCGGACAGGTTTTCGGATCGCTTGTCAGCGTTACTGGTCGTGTTAGCAGCAGCAACAGCAGCAGCTGCTGCGGCCGTCTGGTTCTTGTGGTTTTTGCGAGCCTCCAGATCGAATGTTGCACCACGCTCCAATAAATCATCAGAGCGTTTGTCAGCATTGCTAGTCGCATTAGTAGCTGCGGCTACCGTTGCCGTGTTGTTGTTGTTGTTATTGTTGTTGTGATTTTTGCGTGCTTGTAATTCAGGGCCTTCAGAAAAGTCTACAGAGCGCTTGGAAGCGGCTGCGGCGGTGGCTGCCGCTGCGGCTGTTTGGTTGTTGTGCTTCTTCTTGCGCTCTTCGAGGAGAACTGCTCTAATGGCCGCCGAGCAGTCATCGGCCGTACATGGGCTCCTGTCCTCGAGAACTGGTTCGGTGGGCTAATTTGATTCATTGATGTCAGCCATCAGACCCTGAAAGATTGCCATCTCGCCTAGTATTGCACACCGAGGTATTGAGTGTACGACATACCAATGCATGGGCCACACCAAGAAGAGCGATCAAGCTGTAAGAGAAACGCATTTTGATGATTGATTATGATATTTTGAGGGCGTGTGGACGATAGAATTAGAATGAGGAATGTGATAGAGCTGCTCAGACCGGCTGATGCGTTGTTGCGGCTACTCTTTGGTGAGCTCGGTAAAGTGATGAGAGAGATGCGAGAGGGAATGAGAGACAACATGATCCATCAGCCAGTCTACTCGCGATTTATAACTTGTCGGCACCTTCACTTAAAATGCGATCCGTTTCGAAGCCTGGCCATGACGACTATCAATTGCTGGACCATCTCCCCTCTTTCACCATGGATGCCGGTTGCTTGCCAGGACCAAAGAAGCACAAAACTCCACTCTCGATGGCAAACTTGGAGCAAAATACCTGAGAAATCGTGAATACAAACCATTTAGTTGGGTCTCGCCTTTGAACAACGCGTTTCGAGGCCTTGAAGCGTGCTTCATTTTGATAGCCGGGCAGCGCAGTCGCTGAAGAGTGAACATCAAGACCCATCAAGTCCTCAACACTCGTATCCTTCGCTTGGTTACAGCTGGGGAAGGCCTGCCAGTTTTCAACTTCCCCTTAAGTGCTGGCGCCATCGGCCCTTCCTGGACTCTAAACAGAAGCTCAAAATAAACTTGAGATGCGCTTGGGACCCACCCAAATTGTATCAAAACCGGCAGAGAGTTGTGACGAGAAGGTGTTACAGAAGTGCCTCAAGTCCAGGCCTTGCTCCGCCAAGGCCGCAGGTTCGAGATGGCAGCGGTAGAAGTCAGTGACTGTCGATTTGCAGTGGGTCAGTAAGTCGTGAATGCAAGCACTACCTTGTGCAGGTCTACACGTCCCAGTCCACTCAGCCTTGGATCTGACTGACTTAGCGATGATAGCGTGCCTCCAAGGTTTCGAGCTCTCGATGCGTCTAGACTCCTGGGCCGACTGAAGACTCGTGGTGCAATTTCGCTGCGGCGCAAAAGCAATCAAGCCCAATAGTTCACATGGTCAGATATAGAGCGGAGTGCCCTCTTTCTGTCTGTCAGCGCTTCTCTGTCGAGCCGCGACTGGATTGCGGTGTGCAGAGCGACCGGACGGCTGCTTGCGATCTTGTATGTCTATCGCTCGTGTATCTCAAATCATGCCAAGATTGGCCCGAAAATACGAGGATGATCTTCATCTTTGGGATTCATGATAGTGCAGTAGAGGGCCCGAATAAAGAGGTCCGGACTGCTTGTTGAATGTTCTTTGACACCGAGGAACGTCGTTTGCGCCCAGCTGGCAACTGCATGAGCGTCAATATCGCGAACGACGAAATCAGATACTCTGCTTCAGTGAAGAAAACCCCGCTCAAGCATCCTTGACACATCTGGCGACTACTTTATTGGTAAGAGCATGGTTGAGAGCGAAAAAAAAAAAAAAAAAAAAAAAAAAAAAAAAAGAAGCAACAATGTCTCGTGGTTGCTTCAATTGCGGTTGCTGGTTGAGGGCGGCATCGATCCAAGATTCACGAAGAAAGGAAACCAGGGCAGCTTAGCTTGAACAGATGAGCAAGGGGGTTCACCCGAGGTCAGCACCTGTCCAATGTACCGTGTACGTAAAACCAACCCGCGACGCCCCACTACAGCTCACTGGTGTGGAGGACGGGAGCTCAGACCCTCCCCATCACGGCTCTTATCGATCTTATCGCTTCTTTAAGCACTCCGTTATCGCTGCGTGATGCCTGCAAAGTACCCTGTACCTGCAGCTGGGCACTGTACCCATCAAAAATAATTCTTACCTTCCCGTCGTTGGAAGGACGATGACTCAAGCTTTCCAACAGGCCCACTGAACCCTTCGTCTGCCTTTCGCGTTGCTATTTCTGCTTCTTGCATATTGTCAACAGCTATCGCCAGCTTCAAGAGTCCGAGACAGACTCAATTGGCTATTCTTGAATTTCCAGGGTCAACAAGATTGTGATAGTCGTCTAAACAAACATCCAGCATCAATAACCATGGCTCCCAGCGACAAGAAGGCCAACATGCTCTGGGGAGGTCGCTTTACTGGTTAGTAGATCCTGTTCGATACTTCTAAACAAATTGCTATCACCAACCAAACTCACCCTTCAACAAATGACTCTGGTCACTAAATTGACACCATGTAATCAATAAGGCGGCCTCGACCCTCTGATGGAGCAGTACAACGAGTCGCTCTCCTTCGATAACGTCCTCCACAAGCAAGACATCCTGGGCTCGATTGCCTTTGCCCGTGCGAACACCAAGGCTGGCCGTCTGACACAGGCCGAGTTCGAGAAGATCGAGGCTGGTCTGCTTGAAGTTGAGAAAGAGTGGGAGAATGGAACCTTCAAGGTCATCCCCGGCGCTGACGAGGATATCCACACTGCCAACGAGCGCCGCTTGGGTGAAATTATCGGCAAGGACATTGCTGGCAAGCTGCACACCGGGCGCAGCCGCAATGAGCAAATCGCAACCGACATGCGCCTGTGGCTGCGTGACGAGCTTGACAAGCTCGAGGGTTACCTTGTCAACTTCCTCAAGCTCATCGCCAAGCGCGCAGAGATGGAGGTGGACTACATCATGCCTGGATACACACACTTGCAACGAGCGCAACCTATTCGATGGAGCCACTGGATGCTTAGCTACGGTTTTGCGTTCGCCAATGACCTGGAGCGGCTACGGGAGATCCGCAAGCGCGTCAACCGGAGCCCTCTGGGCTGCGGTGCGCTCGCGGGTAACCCCTTTGGCATTGACCGCGAGATGATGTCCCAGGAGCTTGGATTCGACCAGCTGTTGTGGAACTCCATGGGCGCTGTTGCCGACCGTGACTTTGTCCTCGAGACGCTGCAGTGGGGCAGCTTCCTGATGCAACACATTAGCCGCTGGGCCGAGGATCTCATCATCTACTCAAGCGCCGAATTTGGCTTTGTGCGACTGGCAGACGCTTACTCGACTGGTAGCTCGCTCATGCCACAAAAGAAGAACCCGGACAGCTTGGAATTGCTCCGAGGTAAGAGTGGTCGTGCGTTCGGCCACATGGCTGGCTTCATGATGACACTCAAGGGTCTGCCTAGCACATATAACAAGGACTTGCAAGAGTCGGTGGAGCCCATGCTTGACCACGTCAAGACGGTGGGTGACAGCATCCAGATTGCCGAGGGTGTGCTGTCGACGCTCGATACGAAGCCTGAGAAAATGAAGGCCGCCTTGGACCCATTCATGCTGGCAACGGACGTGGCAGACTACCTTGTGCGCAAGGGCGTACCGTTCCGGGAGACGCATCACATCTCCGGCCAGGTTGTCGCGCTGTCGGAGAAGACTGGCACGCCGATGAACGAGTTGACGTATGAGCAGATGAGAGAGGTAGATGGGCGTTTCGAGGCAGACATCAAGGACACGTTTGACTACGAAAAGAGCGTTGAGATGCGCGCTGCCAAGGGTGGCACCAGCAAGGCATGCGTACTGGAGCAGGTCAAGGTGCTCAACGGCATGCTTGCATAAATGATGTTGTAAGAATAGTGCAAGCGTTTTTAAGGACATGCATGTTCTCGCATGTTCTGTTGTACCAAGGTAGCCAAAAAGGAGGAAAAGAGAAAAAAACATAAAAAATGAAAAGAAGCCTGTGAGAAGTCTGGTCTGCAATACCAAATCACTCTGGATAAAAATATATTCAAGCGACATCAAATGCAATATAGTCAGAACAGGAAACCTTTTGGATGACATATTTGTAACTGTTGTCCATCTCGAGGAGCTTGTTGGCTCTTTGTGACATGTGACAGCGACCTAGGTACTTGCCTACTCGGTATTATGTAAGCGATGGCCTGTCATTTTGACAGGCCAGGCAGAGTAGGCGCTAAAAACACGCGCCTGGACTCGTTTCTTACGAAGTAATTTGACACTATTTTTTGGCGAAAAGTAAACAAAACCAGTACCCGGCGACGTGGACGGCGATCCACGACCGATGCGTCCGATTACCCACAATTGGCATCCTTTCAAGCATTCTATTCTATCCGTCTTCTTCACAGAACCCAGGGTATCAGAATCGTGTATCCATCCCCTTTCGATCCTTCGCCCAGACATCCACGGTCACTGGCCATGGACACTCTCGCCCACGAGAAGCTGAACCTCGTTTTCGCTGGTCGCCCGGACCTTGTCGAAGGCATCCAACTAGCTGCCGGTACTCTATTACTATCTCACAGCTTATCGACATACTTTGGAAAGGACAACGTCTGACCCAACCCTACAGATACCCCCGACCGCGTCAACCTCTTCAACTCGATCGCCGACTTCGTTTTTGACGAGTACGTCAACAATGACGAGCACGCCGCCAAACGGCGCAGAATAGACGGCGAAGATGGCTCCGAACTTGGCATCATGGCACCCATTCCACGTACTGCGTTGCCCTCCCACAGCGCTCACCCGCCGCATCCCCCAAATAACTGGTCGCTCCTGATCAACCTGGCCAAGGCTGCCTCCAAAGAGGTCGTGCTTCTCGAAATCAAGGATGTCAGCGTTGCCATACCGCAAAGGAAAAAGTACAACCTGGTATTCACTAAGAATTACCTGTACACGAAATCTGCTGGCACGGACTCGCCAGTCCAAGGCATGGTCTACGAGTGGAAGAACTTAGGTAATGCTCTTTCGGCCATACTAGACGGAAAAGACGAGGACTAACACTGCCCGCTAGAATATGTTTTTTACGTACCTGTTCCCGACAAGAAAGACATCACCTACAACTACGTCCTCTTTCCACGCGGCACAGCACTCTCCTCGGCCAAGAACTGGGGCCTATGTGAACACGAACCCCTCCTCTTCTCCGTCCCAAAAACAGCACCCAAACCGGGCGTGGTCAGCGGCTACGCAGCCGAGACCGCCGCGCAGGTCTCCGATTCCTATAGCAGCCTGATGCACTGGGCCATCAACTCCCAGCTCAAATCCGTGGGCAACACGGACGTGTCCATCGTAGGCACCGACACACGCATCTTCTACAGCAATGCCAAGCAGCCTTACCGGCCAAACGAGCGAGCAGTCCATATCAAGGCGTTCCGAGGCAGCAAGGATGGGTACTTGTTCTTCTTGCCGAACGGAATTCTGTGGGGTTACAAGAAGCCACTGCTTTTCATTCCGCTCGACCGCCTCGTCTCCTTCTCGTACACAAATATCCTACAGCGCACGTTCAACATCCTGCTGGAGATTGACATTTCGCATGCTCCCGGTTTCCCGGATCAACAAGGCCAGATGCCGCCGCCTGCTCATTTGCGCCAGGAACCAGGAACTGCTGCAGATGATGGCGTGCTCAAAACGGAGGAAATTGAATTTGACATGATTGACCAGGACGACTACTCGGTCATTGACGAGCTCTACGTGCGAAGACACGGTCTCAACAACAAGAGTCTGGCAGCGGGCAGAAGGGCCAAGAGACAGCTCAAGGAAAACGCCAAGGGTGTTGCAGGAGACAATAGTGCTGCCACTGCCAATGGTCAACAGTACCCCGGTGGCGAAGAGGAGAATATGGCCGAGCTGGAGCGGGCCGAGCAATTACTCGAGGAAGACGAAGAGGACGAAGAAGAGGAGGACTACGACCCCGGTAGCGAGGGTGAGAGCGAAGGCGAGGGCTCTTCAAGTGAGGAAGAAGACGACGACGAAGACGATGAGGAAGGGGACGAAGAAGATGGCGAAGAAGGAGGCGAGGCCGAGGGCTATGACGAAGAGGGGGTAGAAGAAGAGGGTTACGTTGAGAATCAAGAGTGAATCGCATATCACGACGCCAACAGTCGAGAGCAAATTTCATACTTGATGAATAGGGGTTAGCGTATTACCTCGACTCATATTGCAACTATCTAACATGACAATTTCCCCTTCAGCACGATTATACACCCTCAATCTAGCCGAAGAGCAACACAAATTCTTACAATCAAACATGATGTTGACGTGCTTCCGGCAGAAAACGGGACCTCTCAAATTTCACGGAACCGAAATAAGCAAGTTGCACGTCCACTTCATACAGGACCACAGCCTTCCAGCGGTACAGGCACTCGATCGCTCCCAAGCTGTTCTACGAGTTTGAGCTTTTGACAAGCCTGGCCATCAAAATTTGTCACGCTAGTCCAAGTCGATCAAACTGCTGGCTCAGTCTCTTGCACTGCCAGATGTAGAAGCCCGACGTCGAGCGAGATGGTGGATATTGCCCTGTCACAGGGCTGGTCTCCTCGTACTGTCGTGGAATGCATACATATCACTCCAGTGGGCTAGTCAATACTGTGGAAAGGTATTGACCTCGCTTTCTACAATATGATTTACTTCATATATACTTGACTCATTATTACACTCAATTTTGGCCTACGGTATCAATGCTTCTATCAAGAGTAGTAAATAAAACGATCGTGTCAACTCGCATGTTGTTTTGTAGCCCAATGCAAACCCGCCAAAAGAGTAGCGGTTAAGTGATAATAGTCAAACCGCAGACATGTCACATAACTCCAATCTCAACCTTGCAAGGCGTTTACCTGATTTTGACCACAGTGTACAGGTAGCACACCATCCAACCAAATCAATTCTATTGCTGTTTTATATTTTATATAAAACAGACATGGAGGTACCAACCACACAACATCGCCAGCCATAGCCATACCAAAAACTCCCTAACACAATAGACAACCACAACTCCTCATCCGCAAACCACCTCGACACCCACAGTCGCTGGCTCTAGCCAACTGCGACCCTCATCCTTGCTTTCCGCTGCTCTATTCAGCTCCCAACCCCCCTCAAGACAAACATGACCATCTCGACCGAATCTGCGACACCTCCTCGCGACACAGCCTCCACGTCTTGCGGGGCAGCAACAACGGCGCTGGCAATGACGACGATGACAGCGGCGGATCCTCATCAGAGAGCTTCTTTTCAATCTTGACGAGCAGCATGCCGTCGCTTTTGTACCCGTCGTCGGTCTTGAGCTTGATCAAGCGGTAGCCTTCCTGCAGCCTGTCGAGGCGGATCGAGGCCCAGGCTGTGCGTTCGGACCAGCCGCGGCGGTGGTGCTCGACTTGGAATCTGTGGAGTTGATGGATGGTCAGCACTCTGTTGAATGGAAGGATGACAAGAAATGAAGGCCAAGGGAGGAAGAAAGAAATCAAGAAAAAAAA